>PVKE010051242.1:0-10701 GCA_004027555.1 Craseonycteris thonglongyai
AAATAAGTCAGAATGAAAGAATCCGGAAACATATGACCTCACTTATAGGTGGAATATAAAACTGAAAGTAACAAAGACACAGACCTATGGACACACTCAATAGCTTGGTGATTGCCTGAGGGAGGGGGAGGAGGGGGGAGGGAGAGAGGGAGGGGAGGCGGGAGAGGGCACCAGCATTATGGACACACTCAATGGTTTGGTGGTTACCTGGAGAGGGGGGAGGAGGGGGGGGAGAGTTTTGGGGGGAGGTGGGAGTGGGCACCAGATATAAGGTGATGGAAGGGGCGCTGATACTGAGTGATGGGCACATAGTACGATGCATGAATGATGTGATGTGGACTTGTACATCTGTAAACTATCTAATTGTTACCAACCAATGTAACCTCATCAAATTTAACAATAAAAAAAAATAATAAAAAAAAAAGAGAGAAGAGGCTTGGGAGACAGGGTGGTGAAAGTGGAGATGGACATACACACACAGTGACATAGAAGGCACCTCTATATGTCTTATGAAGCTTATAAAATATGCTTGATTCTGAAGAAATAGCTGTACAAGCAGCACATCCAAGACTTTAAGGGGAAAAGTTGAGATTCAGGGTGATGTAGAAGACTTGGTGTAAGTCCAGGCTTGCGTGACCTTGGTTAAGTTATTTAATCATCTAAATCACACTTCCTTAGTTTGAAAATGGGAGCGATCATTCTTTTTTTCCTACTTCATAGGGTTTGAAGATCAAGTAAGATCCTGTATGTCAGCATTTTTGTACATGCGTTGTAGGACAATATCACTCCTCATCTGTGTTTCTTCGCGCCATCAAAACAGAAAACAAAATAAAAGCTAGCTGGGCTACATCTCTTTTTTGGGTATCTTCATCTGCCCTACTTAAAATTGAGTCTTCCAAATAACTATTTTAGGAAAAGTCATTTCTATTTTCAGTGAAATATTTTCCTCAGAAGTTCTGAAACTAGTTCAGGAACAGCCAGTTCTTAAAAGTGACCCTGATCTCTTTGTGGGTGTGACCTACTTTTTTCCCTCAAGGCCTTAAGAGAGTAGTGTGGATGTGACAGTTGGGGTTCTTGGTCTTGTTTTGCTTTGAGCTGGGAGGCCTGGGAGAGAGATGGGAGCGTGGTTAGTCAGTGAGGGAGACGTGGTTGCAGCTTTCCAACCTGGAAATGCCTGGAAAGAGAGGCGTGTTGATAGCAGGCTCCATACTCGATCAGCTACAGGTTTGGGGATCCTGAGTTGAGGGCAGCACCCTATCAGATGTTCGGCATTTAGGAGGGCTGGGATAAATATATTAGCAGAACCTGGCTTTTGTTGCAGTGCTTATGTGGGTTACTCTCCTAGACCAGTTTACGTCACCATCAGGGCAGGGACTTTGTCTTATGCATTACTTCATCCCCAGAACCTAGTGATGTGTCTGGCACGTATAATAGCTCCTAAATGAAGACTTGTTGAAAAAGGCATTTTGTAAAGCACCTTCACAATACTTGCTGGACTGTTTCCTTAGACCATATTTAGCACGTACAGTTATGCTTCTGTGCATATCGATTCTCTGAAATGTGTTATGTACCCATGTATTTTGCTCTCCTTAACAGCTCTCATCCCTGTCCCCTACCTCATCTCGACTGCCACGTCCTTCATTGTACCCCTCATCTTACCTGGATTATTGTAGCTTTTAAACTGATATCCTACCTTCAGATCTTCTACCCGCCAACCACCCTCTGCATTGCTGCCAGGGTGCAGTATCTGATTACTCTCCTGCTAAAATACTTAAGTGGTATTTACTGGCAGCTGTGAGTTTCCAGCAGTGGTGTCCTGCTGCACTGAGCTGTCACATCAGTTGGGAGGTGATACGTATAGCAGCGTTTCTGCTGCCTTTCATGGAAATGAGTTCGGAAGATCAGAATGACTGGGGTGCCATATTTATAAATGATCTTTTAAGCGATTCATGAAATCACAGGATAGAGACAGCAGCTAGAATGTCCATTTTCTTCGCTACCTCGTATAGCTAGAAAGAGAGTACTTCTGAACTAGACCTCGCCAGAAAGACACGGTGCTTTTCTCCAGAATGTTTTTATTAGGGCAGTAGTATCCTCTTTACTTCATGACTTTTATTTATGCTTTGTGGTGGTTGTAGATGATCATGTTTTTTTTTGTTTATTTTTAAATGAATTAAAGGTATCAATAGGGGCATATTATACTTTTCATAATACAGATATTATGTATTTTATATCTTTCTAATCATTCAAAGAATGAACGAAAGGATAAAATGATCAATATAAAATTTTCTTCTTTCCATCATCTACTTTTAGTGTGACATTGATTCTAAAAGGAGTATCAACTTAAATTCATTTGTCACTATCATGAATTGAGGAGTGCAATAAAAGCTTACCATTTTCAGTGGTATTAGGTGTTAAAATACAGTTAAGGAATTATTCTGAGTACAGATCTCAAAGCCAACAGAACAGCTAGAAATATGGGGAATCCCCAGAAACAAGGAAAGTACACAGAGGGTGAGCCCAGCTCTCTCTGTTGAAAACAATAAAAATAAATCTTAAAAACAATAAAAGAAGACAGTGAATTTCATTGAGACCTCCAGACTGGAAAATTAGAAGTATCTTGTAGCCCAAGAGATTAGTATTCTTGTGCATATGAGGACATTCAATTTTCTGTTGCTATTTTTTTAAACATATTTATTTATTTATTTTTATTGTTTTTGACAGCGAGAGAGAGAGAAAGGGAGAGAGAGAGAGAAAGAGAGAGAGAGATACAGAGACAGAGAGAGAACTGAACTGGGGGAACTCCCCAGTTCAGCACATGGGTCCGCACGGGCCGGGGCCAGGACCCGATCCTCGGTCCCGGCGCTGCAAAGTGAGCGCCCAACCCACTGAGCCATCCCGGCTTCCCCTGTTGCTATTCTTGATGATTTTCACGTAGACCGTTTAGTTGGCTGTCAGGTGTGCTGCTCGCTGCTTCTGATGGTAGCCTTTCTTTCCCCTCTGATCCTTGTTTCCAGACCTTTTATTTTCAGCATGGAGTTTAACCAGAAAAGCAATGGGGACTTTTGCAGTGGTGACTAACCCCTATTTTCTAAACATCTTCCTCCTTTGCTTATGTGTAGAGGTCATCAAGGGAGAGATGTCCGAAAGATGTTGGAGGACTTGTATGTAGCGGCCTGTGCAGTCGGTTGCTATGCTATTCTGAGTTAATTTCAGTTTCAGGGAAAGAGTATTAAATAGTTGAGAACAAAGAAATGTGGAAGTTTGTCTCACATGGTGTAAAGGAGAATTATAAAAATGACAACTAAAGAAACTCATCCAGAATTTTTCTTTGTTCTACTTATAATCTGTTAAATGCATGTGGAAATGCGTGTTTATGTTGCTTTTCTACTAAGTGACAAAACCAATGTGGCAGAAGTAAATTTGTTATAAGGGTTGTTTATTACATAAATGTGTAGTTAAGTTTATCTTAGCATTGTATTATTTTGTTCTTTGGCAAAAATGAACTACCATAGAATGAGCCAAAAAAACCCCACAAAACAAAAAACCCAGCTACCTACTTGTATGAAACTGGATAGTTCCCATTTCTTCAGTGTATTTATTACTGCTTTTCCTATCTTTTGGTATTCCGTCCCTTTTCCCATTATTCTTAGTGGCTTTATACTTACACCTGAATTTAGAAGATCCCTTACCATTAATGAACTTTTACATGTTTGATTGTTATTTTAAGACTTAAGATTATTGTGGTTATAAAATGATCAAAATCATCAAACAAAAACAATGTCTGTACTCTGTGTTCTGGCCTTTTATATTTTTATCTAATATTTTTTGGTAGTTTTGAAATTTATGTGTGTGGATAGGAACACTGAAACAACATTATTTTATACTTTATTCTTTGATAGTTGTGTGATATAGAAGTAATAAAACTGACAATTTCCCCCCATATTGTATTTGAGGGTCTTAACAGTGATTTTCATTTGGGATGATACTTTATTTCATTTTATTTTTGAAATGACATGATTTTTTTTTTTTCTCTTTGCAAATGATTATGGTTCTGAAAGTCACATCAAAGCTTTCGCCAGAATAGAAGTCTTCTAATTTGATGATCTGAATTACAGGGGTATTTATTTGGGCCTAGAAATAAGATCTGGTTATTTATTAGCTCTTTTCTTAAAGTATAATTTCAATTGTGTTTTCTTAGTCCAAAGATGAAGAAGATGCCTTTCTGGATTGGAGTGATGATGATGATGATGATGGATTTGACCCGAGCACACTTCCAGATCCAGATAAATATAGAAGCTCTGAAGAATCAGATAGTGACGATATGGAAAATAAAATTAGGTATGTTTTTACCTTTGGTAGAATTAAATATATGAGTCTTCTTTTAATTCAAAAGATGTTCTTATCATCATTTTAAGGGCTCTCATTGTTTCTATAATCCCTGTTAACAGATATAAGAGTGTTATAAAAGTTGTATTTTCTTATTATTTCTCTACTCTTTTTTTCTAAGTCCTTTATGCTAAGTATTGATACAGTAGGGTATATTTAATGCAAACAGGCAGGACTTCATTTTGATTTCAGTTGTCAGAGTGTGCAGTTGAGAGTGTTAAAAATTCTCTCTGAATTTACAAAAAGGGCAGTTTCACATTCTTTGATATAAAATTAAGTAACAAATACCTAAAATAATGGAAAACTTATACAATAAGCAGCCTTTGACAAATTCTCTCAATTTAAAATCTGTTCATTTGTAATGTGGACTTACTTGCTACCATGTCAGATATGATGAAATGTGATGAATTGAATAATAGTATGACTTGCTTAGCATTTGTTTTCTAAGTACTGTGTATTAGATTACGTTGAGAGTCTATTGGTTTAAAAGTCAAGGACCTTGAACTTCATGGACATTCTAAATCGATGAGTCTATTGAAGCAGAAGGTGGGTACTAATGACAGATGAATTTAATATGATTGAAGGGAAGAGGAAGCTTGATGGAGCCCCTGAGAGCCAGCATGGGGCTAGAGCTGCAGAAATAGGCCACAGAGAGCCATAATCTGGTTTTAAGTAAGAACAACATTATGAAAAGATTTCAAAAAGATTATCTCCTTAGGAGAAAATGCTATGGGGAGATCATTTCAGAGTTACTTTTCATTTTATTCTTGTGCTCATTTTAAACATAATTACTTTGTAATTGTGAAAATGGCATCCAAAATGCAGTCTTCCCAAGTCATTTCAGAAACTTGAGACATTTGCTATTGGTCACTTAGATAGTGGACTTATCACCTTTTTAGTATTTGTACAAGTCAAGACCTTGATGAACTATCAATGTGGTTAAATTATTGTCCTTTCTGTTCTTACTCAAATATTCTTCTTTAAGGGATCTCTATTTTGATAGGTGTCATGTAACTTAACACATATGACTTTATATCATTAAGTTCCAAATGTTTCTGTGTAATTTTACTTCCTGGAGTGAACATTAATTGGTTCTTAGAGTTTGTTATGTAGCCATATTTTGCACATCTGTCAAACATACCTTTAAAACATAGAACCAGCTTTTGAAATTGTCAGGGTGTCAGCATTTATTTTGTAGCTGTATCTGATTCACAAGGATTTTTTTCGTAGCATTTTTTTGTGGTAGTTTCTGGTTCATCCTTAATCTAGGTACTGCAGACGTTTCAGTTCATTCTTCTGGTATTTCTTACTCTCAACTTGGCATGTCCCTGTTATCACCTAATTCATATGACTTGTCCTCTAATAGCTTCATGTGTTTCATTCTTTTAATTAGCCTGCAAATGCTTTGTAGTTAGAAACTCTTATCTTTTGCACATTTCCAGCTCCAGCCTTCACCTCTATCCTCAGCATTAATGTCATAGGCACAATGAAGACCCTGAAATATTTGAATTGATTAATTGATTGATGAAAGAGATTTATAGAGTTAAAGAGAAATATAATGATAAGCAGCTATGCAGTTGGCCCTAATAGCTTAAATGATATAAGAGATGACAGAATAGATGGTTGGAGAATTGGAAGAAACCAGGTTCAGAGAGTGTAATGGCGATAGACAAGAAGGTAGAATTGCCTTGAGGTGCCAAGGCATCTTAACTTAAAGATAAGCATCCAGAAGCAAAATGTTTAAGCATTACATGAAAATTAAAATAGTTTTAATTTCAGGAATAGCTAGTAACTCTGTATTTATGGAGATTGAAAGGAATTACTAACTTGTCTTAAACTAAAGGAAAATTGTCTTTTGTTGAAGAGACTATCGACAGGGCTTTATTTCCTTTAGCCCATTAAAGGGCTTCCTAGCAGTTTGTCTTTTGTCTATCAATAGTGATTATATAGTCCAGCCCCTTCATCTGAGGGGTGAAGAAGCCAAGGCATCAAGGGATAAAATAGTAATTCGTGATGACAGTACAAATTAGGGACAAATCATTGTGAATCTGCCTAAATCAAATTGATTTTGTAGTTCTAATGTACCAATCATGTTATATAGAATTACTCTAGCATTAGCGGAGGTAGCTCAGGAAAACTTGACAAATTTGATGTCATTTGGCTGAAGATCTGATCCATGGACTGACTATAGTAAGGTGACCAGATGTCCCGCTTTGGGCGGGACAGTCCCGATTTTTAACAATTTGTCCCGCGTCCCGCGGTGTTTTAAAAAAGTCCCGGATTTTGGAAAGAATGCACGACAAGCTAGGGAATGGCGGGAGATAGACCCAATTTTTAATCAAGAACCCCCTTCCCCCCCAGTCAATGGTGTCCCGCTTTACCAATGTTAAAATCTGGTCACCTTAGACTGTAGGGTACATTTGACTAGATTATGGTTTTCCCGCTTTAGCATTATTGGCATTGTGGCCCAGATAATTCTTTGTTTGAGGGGACTTGGGGAACATTATAGATGGCTTAGCATCATCCTTGGCCTCTCTCACTAGCACTTGTCCAGTTGGGACAACCGGAAGTCATCGTCAGACCTTGCTAGACATCCCTTAGGGTGCAGAGTCTCTCATAGTTGAGAGCCACTGAACTAGACCCAGGATGGCAGGTACATATACTGGTGCTTAAAATCCTCATCCTTCATCCAGAATAGGGTTTGTCTATATATTCCTTTCCATTTAGCCCAAGGAGTCCTTCCCAATACAGCCTCTATCAGCTGATTAGAATTGCCACACCAGATAACACCTATTTGCTATTCCTGGACTAGAAGGCAGGATTTAGGGCAGCCGGGTCCACCCTTTTGTGCCACACTGGAAGAAGAATTGTCTTAGACCACACATAAAATACGCTAACACTAATGATAGCTGATGAGCTAACAGAAAAAGAAAAAGGTCACAAAAAAGTCTCAGAATGTTTTAAGAATTTGTGTTGGGTCTCATTCAAAGCCATTCTGGGCTGCAGGGTGGACATGCCTGATTTAGGGTAAGCTACGAGTAGTAGTCTACATGTGAAATTTCTATTTCAACTTTTGTTTTCATTTTTCTCTCCTTTCCCTTCTCCCTTAAAATCACTTCAGGGGCAAGGAATAAAGATATATGTAAACTCAAACCAAAACTATTTTGAGTAAGAAAAAGTATTCGCAAGTAAATCCATATACACTAGAATTTGGACAGTAGTAATTTCTACTGCTGTTTATATAGTAATAGTACCAATGCAGTGTTCCTGTCTTGTTCCAGTGTGGCTACATCTTTTTCTTTGCCTCTCATGAACATGATTAGATGCTAAGATTTTGTGATGTCGACTTTAGAGGGTTCGCCCAATGTGTTCAAGCGTTTCAATTTAGCCTCCACTCAGTAATTGCGTGTGTTCCTGCCTCTTGGTCATCTTTGCTCTCGCCGTCGGCTATTCTCTGGGTATTAACTTTGCATTCTCAGATATGAATTTACTCTTAAGGATTTAGATACACTAATGAGAAAATGGCTGTTAGTCTCAAAGTAACTAGCATGAGCTCATTTCTTTGAAAGTTTTCTCTGGCTATTTTTCCTTCGCTTTGGTGACATCCATAAATATTCAGTATGGGTAACACTTTTGTCTCTCTACACAGAAAGACACTTAGTAGGAAATAGGCCAAAGAGAACCAGATTTAGTGGAGAATGACTGAATTTGGGGTCAATAATTCCTCCTTGGGGAGGTCAGCTAGGGCTTTAAAGAGTTTGTGCCTCTGTCCTCCTCAGCTCAGCCAGTGCAGTAGAGTTGTAGGCATCCTCAGCCCGCTGTGCAATTACCAGATTGTCGTCTCTAACACAGATTCCAAAGGGATTCTGATGTGTAAGATTCAACTCCTTTAAGTTAGCGTGACAGAAAAAGATTTCTTGCTTGTATGGTCCCAGGGACAATGAAAATAATGTAACCCTGAGTGCCTTGCTGGGATTTCTAAGAATGCGGCCATGAATAGCTCCATTATTCTCAGATACAAAGCTGTGAAACAAGAGGACTGGGTACCCTACCCAGAGTGTAATACACAAGGGTGTCAGCTGTGCCCCAACTCAGCTGAAGGCTCTGAGCCTTTGAGTGCTGTTTTTGGAACATGTACAGAAGGCAGAGCTGGATTTGTTGTTAGAGTTATTAAAATAACTCATATAACTCAACAATAAAAAACAAACAATCCAATTAAAACATGGGCAGAGGACCTGAACAGACACTTCTCCCAAGAAGACATACTAACTGCCAGCAGATATATGAAAAAATGCTCAACTTCACTAGCTACTAGGGAAATACAGATCAAAACCACAATGAGATGTCACCTTACACCTGTTAGAAAGATTATTATCAAGACAAATAATAAGTGCTGGGGAGGCCGTGGAGAGAAAGGAACCCTCATACACTGCTGGTGGGAATGCAGGTTGGTACAACAATGGAAATCAGTATGGAGGTTCTTCAAAAAATTAAGTGTAGAATTACCATATGATCCAGCAATCCCTCTACCCAAATAATCTGAATACATTTATCTGTTAAGATATATGTACTCCAGTGTTCATTGCAGCATTATTCATGATAGCCAAAATATGGAAACAAAGTGTCCTTTGATAGATGACTGGATAAAGGAGATATGGTACGTATGCACAATGGAATATTGCTCAGTCATAAGAAAAGATACAATACGGCTATTTTCGACAACATGGATGGATCTTGAGATGCTCAAGCTAGGAGTTAAAAAATCTACTTGATCTGTTAGTTTCTAGTTTATAATATTTCCTCCTCCATCCATTCTTTCAAGTAAGAATTTTTTAATAGCTTTCATGGGCCAGGCATAGTGAGTATAAGTACAGAGGATAAAACATTAAGCAAGAAAAAAAATACCTTTCCTGCTTTCATGGTTTTTAGTTCAGCAGAGGTGACAGATAGCTAAGCATGGAATTAGAAAACTGTGACAGGTAAGTGCTGTGATTGGTGCCCCGGGGGACATAGTGGTGAGGAGGGGAGGAAGGGAATGAACTTGGACAGCACTCAACCTGGCCTTGGTGAATCAGGAAGAGCCTCCTAAAGTTAGGTGACATCAAAGCCAAATCTAAAGTAAGTTTGTCTTAACTGAGCAGAGAGAAGGGTGATTACCCTTCTAAAGAGTGTGGCCTTCAACATGAGAAAAGCAGGTTTTTAACCATATTCCAATTAAACTCGCTTTCAATAAAATTGCTCCTTTTCGCTGTGCCTCACAAGCTGAGAGATTTGGCTCTGAGCATGTAATCTAAGATTAATTTTTGTATATCTAGTAGCATTCATCATATTTGGTTTATGGCCATTTTCATGTGAATTGTTAATGATGTGAAAATTTGCAGAGTTTTGAATATGATGAAAAAGAATCAGCTGGCTGTTCCAGATATTCATTATCCAGTCAAATTAAAATTTAATATTTATAATCCTAACCTTTTTCAAACAATAGAGGAAAAGGTTGTGGTTAGACTCTTAACTCACGTATATCAATCTTTTCTTCACAGACCATGGTCTCTGGCTAAGGCAGGTTGCTTTATAAAGAATTTTTGTATGGGTATAATAGGGTATTTGTTAGGTAGCATAAGACCAATTAATTACATCTATAATTTGTACTGAGACTGTTGCCACACTTTAGACGTGATAACTTCTATGTGGATTGATATCTTTTCTAGTTCAGAAAAAATATCAATACTGTTTCTAGTTCAGAGAAAATGTTTTATATCTAGTATACTTAGCTGTTCTTTTTCACCTAGTCTGACACAGCTCTGAATCGAAAGACTGATCAAGGCTTTTTGTCCATCTGTTGTTTCATTTGTTTGGAGTTTTCATTTTGTTTTTAAAATTTGTTCCATGTGAGCTTTCTGGCTTTGAGTATACTTGTGTGTCTTTAAAATGTATCTCTTACATGAAGGAGATGAACCACTTTAATCTCTGGTTTCTCCTGATGCTGTTTCATGACATCTCTTCAGTACGTTGTGCCCAGCAACTATTTCAAGACATTACTGTCACCTTTGCAGTATATGGAAGCCTTTTCACCTGGAGGAGAAATGGAATGACTCAAAGATGAATTTCTGGGGAAGGAAAATTTCCAGAAAGCATGTTTATTAGGTTGGGGTTGAGTATGGCACTGTTTATATTTTATATATGGCACAATTTATATTTTATATAAAGTTTAGTGGATTTATTGGTGCCAAATATAGGAGATGATTTTTTTTTTTTTTTATATTATTATATTTTATTGTTAAATTTAATGGGGTGACATTGGTTGGTAACAAT
>PVKE010051243.1:0-10701 GCA_004027555.1 Craseonycteris thonglongyai
TCTGGGCCCTCCCCCATCTCTCTGTCTCTCTCTGTATCTCTTTCTCTGTTAAAAACAATAAAAATAAAAAATAAAAAATAAAAAAAAAATACAGGGCTTTATGATCTCTATATGAGTCAAGATGAACAATGATGTGTTGGCTGGGTTTGTTTTCAACAGTCTAGTTTGTAAATTTCTTGGTATATTTGTTCTTTCTAAAATTCTGTCCATGAACTAAGATGGCTGAAGTGTGATTCCAGAGGAGTGGTATCCTGTGATGGCAAATACATATGGTCTGATGTCATACTCCATGGATTCAAATCCTAGTAATGCCATTTCCAGTCTATGGAATTTCAGGCAACTAATATGCTATTTAAGTCTCAGTTTCCTCCTCGGTAAAATGGAGAATATAAAAGTTATTCTGTAGTATTTGGGTTAGAACTAGAGAAAATATACACAGAATACCTAGAGAAATGCAGAGCACATAACATATGGAACAAATGATGTTATCTAGAAAGTAGAAATTTGTATATTTTCTTTCCACAAATCACTTCCTATATTATTTCCAAAGTGAACCCTTTCAGAAAAAGTAACTAGCTAGTGGCCCATAGTCAGCCTGTAAAAAATGACACTTTCAGAATGCCTGGATGGCTCAGTGGGTTAACACTCACTTTGCAGCCCCAGGGTCAGAGGACTGAATCCTGGCCCTGGCCTGTGAGGACCCATATGCTAAACTGGGGTGTGCTTCCCATGTGGGAAGCCCCCGGCCTGGTTCCTGTCCTGCATGGCCCCTGCGCACTTGTGTGGAATGAAACTATGTCAAAAACTGATGACGTACAACTATGGAGACTGCTCTGGGTCCTCCCCACTTTGCTCTGTCTCTCTCTGTCTTTGTCTCTCTGACTCTGTCAAACACAATAAAATAAATCGTTTTTTTTTAAATGATGTGACAAGAGAAGCCGGGGTGACTCAGCAGGTTAAGCACTCATCTTGCAGCACCAGGGTCCAAGAATTAAATCCCAGCCCTGGCCCATGTGGAACCATATGTTGAACTGGGGTGAGCCCCTCATTCGGTACTCACTGGGGCAAGCTTCCCATGTGGAAGGACCCTGCCCAGTTCTGCCCTGTGTAGCCCTGCACCCACTTGTGGAATGAAGTTATGTAGAAAATTAGTGACATCTAACTACAGAGAGTACTCTGGGCCCTCCCCCTTCTCTCTCTGTTAAAAATAATAAAAATAAACCTTTAAAAAGATGACATGACAATCCTCTTATGGTTATAATTTTCAAAACCCAGGTCTACTTAATGTAAATAATATCAGCGTTAATCATTGTCACTCAGAAAGCAAATCTATCCCTCAATCCATTAACTGCACCATTAAAAGACACTGGGCATTCTTTTACACCTAGCAATGAGTCAGGCCTCCAGAAACCCACCATAAAGTTCCTTCTTTCCATATAAAGTGTGTAGTTTGGAGCAAATTATACTATAATTCAGAATTTAGATGGCTAATAAGAAAGCAGTATGATGCTCTCTGTTTCAGGAGGTGCCCCTGTGAACTCCAGCGAAATGAGTCTCAGGTCAAAAAGATACCTTCTGAGATTTGGACAGATACCTGGAATGGATCAAGTGGATTATTAAGGCTTTAACTAGGCAAATTGCATCTTTGCCAGCTTAGTCATAAAGGCACTTCCCTGGAAGAATAGGGCTCTACCTTTGCCAGGAGCATAGAAACAATGCTTATGGCATCCTAAGCTTATGGTGGGATCAACACTGCCCTGGAAGCAAAAAATGTGGCATAGCTGCCCAGGCTGCCTGACAGGTGGCTGAAAACAGGACACAACAGCTTTCCAAAGAGAAACTCCAGCTCACACTTGCTTACACATACATTACCCAAACACTGTTTGAGAAACAAAATTTTATGTCTTGACAAAGAAAGAACATTTTGAACTAGGAATTTACAATGACCAAAAGACTAGAGAAAGATACAGTCCTTGTATCCAAGCTGAGCAGCAGTCTGAGAAATGGTTATCATTGCATTCTGTGAAGGCATTCATCAGAATTATTTTTAAGATTTATTTTATTGTTTCTGACAAAGAGAAAGAGAACAGGGAGGGCCCAGAGCAGTCTCCATAGTTGTGCATCATTAGTTTTCGACATAGTTTCATTCCACACAGGTGGGCAGGGGCCGAGGAGGGCAGGAACCAGGTGAAGGCCTCCCACAAGGGATAAATGCCTCCATGAGCTGGGGGTTGAACCAGGGGCTTCTCGCATGGGAAGCAAGAACTGAAATGGAGGACACACCCCAGTTCAGCATATGGGTCCTCACGAGGCCAGGGCTGGGACTCGATCCTTGAACTACAGAGCTGCAAAGCGAGCACTCAACCCACTGAGCCATCCTGTCATCCCCATTCATCAGAATTATAACAAGAAACTGGGAACATCTACTGAGGAAGGGCCAAGGCTGGCAGAGGGGTGGAAAGAGCCAGTGTGCTCTTTCTCATATCCCAGCTCTCCTTTCCTCCCAGCTGTTCTACCCTGTACCCTCTCTTTCTCCTCCATCCCACTACTCTTTAGCACCAAAAGCTAACCCTAGAGAATAATTTAATTTAGGCCTGCTAACTTTCCTGCAAAAGGCCAGATAATATTATTTTAGGTTTTAGTGGTTATGCAGTCTCTGTTGCAAAATCTCTCCAACTATAATGCAAAAGTAACCAATGATAATATAATTATGTAAATGAATGGCACAGCTATGCTTCAATAACACACTTATTTGTGGACACAGAAATTTGAGTTTCTTATAATTTTCATGTGTCATTCATTAAATATTATTTTAATTTTCCCCAGGCCCTTTAAAAATGTAAAAACTGTGCTTAACTCATAGGCCACACAAAAACAGGATTGTAGGCATGATATGGCCCTGGGGCAGTAGTTTTCTAAGTCCTGATCTAATCAATTCACACACAACAGGGAGTAATTAACTAGTAAAAGAGAAAGTATTACCTCTCTCATGACAATTTGCACTTAAGGAAGTCAACAAAATCTTTTCTTTTAATAACTAGTTACTGAGTACCTTCTAAGTGCCAATTGCCATGCTGGGCACTACAGATATACTGGGTGACCCAAAAAAAGACCTGGTCCCTGAGGCAATAAGACTCACACGGAGAATTTGAAAATCCTGTTGTTCTGTCTCGTCAGCCTGTGAAGGGTACAGAACACAATCTGCACTTGCTTATTTTGTATCTAAGCAACTGTCAGATTCCATATCTACTAATAAAGGGTATAATTATACCCTGATACTTTAATTAGTAGCAGATGCTTGTGTTTGTGAATAAAACGTAAGACTTTTAGAATCCCGGAAGAACAATAATATGCAAACTTCAAGTGCCTGATGTTCAGGTTTCTAATTCTTCCTATTGGCCAGGAAGGATACAGAGACCCAAACAGTGACCTTTCCCAGATTTGACCATAGTGAGGAGGGCTAGGAGCCTATTGGCATGTGATTCATGTGATTTTAACATCATTGAGCAATATATGCAGAAGGTCTAGCACTTTTCCAGTTATGGTTGGTAACATCTTTATTTTTAATTTACCATTTGTTTCTCTCTACAAAAATCTATTTAACTAATATGCCCTAAGAAAGGAGAGGTAAGAGCCTGGAGAATTAGGGCAGCCTACCATAAACTGGGGTTGAATTATAGCTTTGACACCATCAGCTAAAAGGTATTTTTTAGTTTATCTCACATAGAAGGTGTTTTTTGAGGTCAAAAGTAAATAAATAAAGAAACAGCCTTTATGTTTAGTAGCTTGGTTTATTTTCCCCTCTCAGAATTCAAGGCAAGTCTCTATAAACAAAAAGAAAATAAAACTTGCTTCTTCAAGTTCATCTGGAAGCATTACATCTTATATGGAGGCCTTTGGGGAAGAACAAAGTTATTAAACATGTCCTTGGAATTGCTAATATCATTGCTTACTTACCTCTGCCTGGTAAATACAAAGCCCCTAGGGCTTAAAAAATCATCAAGAGGGAAGCCGGATGGCTCAGTGGGTTAAGCGCTCACTTTGCAGGCCCAGGGACTGAGGATCGAATCCCGGCCCTGGCCTGTGTGGACCCATATGCTGTACTGAGGAGTGTCCCCAGTTCGGTTCTCACTGGGGTGAGACCCTGGCCCAGTTTCTGCCCTGTGCAGCTCCAAGCCCACCTGCAGAATGAAACCATGTGAAAAAAACTGATGATATACAACTATGGAGACTGTTCTGGGCCCTCCCCATTCTCTCTGTCTCTGTCTCTGTCTCTGTCTCTCTTTCTCTCTGTCAAAAACAATTAAAAAAATGAATCTTACAAAATTATCAAGAAAGGAAGAAGAAGAAGAAAAGGAACAAAGAGAGAGAGAAAGTAATTTATTTTTTAAAAAGAACAAATAATAAAGAAGAAGAGAGAGACAGAGAGAGAGTGAAAGAGAGAAAAAAAGAGGAAAGAAGAAAAGCATGCTTCCATGGTACCTGTATTCACCACTCACCAGCAGGGTGACTTAGGCCATGAGCCAATCCATAAAGTGGATGGATAAGCTGATCCATGATTAACAAACTGATAGAGATTGTTTTTTGTACTCCTTGTATGGCTTTGATCCTTGGCACAGTGCCTGGCACAGAGAAGGCATTCTTTTAAGGTGTGCTAAAATAAACCAAATGGAACTAACTCTCTGGGCCTCAGTTTTCCCATCTGAATAAGACAAGAGAGAAACAAGACTATGTCTAACATTCATTCTATAATTCTACAACCCTATTTCCAATAGACTTGCAGGCTTCTACAGGGGTCAGATGTCCAGCCAAGCCTATAGTTTGGCTAGAGATAAAGAATAACTTGAAAAAGTCCAGATGCTGGACTTAAACACTGAAATTTCTAAGAATACTGCCTCTACTCACCTGACATGACTCGAAGATGTGTTCAGATAGCACTTTCACCAAAGAGTCAGGACAACATTAGTGTTCCTTGAATAGATTTTCAACAAAGTTCTCCAACTTTTGGGTCCACTGACCAAATAAGAGAGTGCCGCTGGAACCAGCTGCTACCAGATAAAAGAGGTTGGGCTCTATGCGGTGATCTCAAAATTTGGGAAATTTTAGAAAATTTTTCTTTGCCTTGTTTTCTCAGAAACTTCTCCAATATCAGTGTCATGGAGTTTAGTCCTTAGGAATCTACAGAGAATGCAGAAGAGATAACCTTAAGATACAAGGTAATCGTGCATATTCATTTCCCCATGTGAGTACAGCGGAACAGCTGGACAGAGGAAGAAGCTAGAGTTCTTTAGCTCCTAATCTGAATACTTCTCCAAGCCCTGCTCTGTCCCCTTCTGAGCTGAAAGTGAGTTACCAGAGCACTTGGGCAGTGTGGACATATCCTGTGATCCCACTGCATGGTAGAAAAGGATGTTCTCATTCCCTACAGGCTGGCTTTGACTTACCCATTCTATACAGTGGCTGCCCCAGCCTCCCCTGACCTCAGAGAGCAGATCAAAATGCACTGGAAACTTTTCACCCACACTTAATTCCCTTTAGTTTCACCATATCCAGCTGCTGACATGGCTTCCCTGTGGGGAGATTGTGTGTATGTAACATTGCTTGAGGCAAAAAAGAAGCAATTACTCTTGTTCAAATCTCATTCCACAAAACACCCTCCCAGAGTTGCTGATGAAGTCTCAGTTTCTTTACCATCATCCCAACAATCTCCTTTCACAACCCAGCTTTGCTCAGCCCTCCCCTTCGCCACCCTTGGCAGTGTCAGAGTTTTGCATGTTTTCTGCAAATGCCTGTCCATCCATTGCCATCTAGTGTTTGCACACTATCAGAGCTGCACAACTCTCAGGCAGTTGCTGCAAGTATTTCTTTGAGTTACTTTGTTCATTCCCCTGGAAATAAATACTAGGCATGGGGTTGTCTTTGTCCAGCACTTGCCGGGAGTGTGACCCTGGGAAGACACCTACATGGAGCTTCTTGCTGTTTCGGCTATCCTAGACTTCCTTCTGAAAGATGCCGCCTGAACTAACTTCCTTGAGATTTTAGTTTAGAAAGGTACCTATAGAGTAGGTTTTCTCAAAATTTCCTGTGCATTTGAATCACAAGAGGATCTTGTTAAAATGTAGATTCTGATGTAGCAAGTCTGGGGGTGGGATCTGAGACAGCACTTCTTTCTTTATTTTTTTATTGTTGAAGTTGTTAGGGTTACATTGTTAGTAAAAGTTGTATAGGTTCCAGGTGTGCAATTCTATAGTATGTAGTCTATGTGTTACAATGTGTTCACCATGAGCTTTCCTTCTATCACCATATATTTAGCTCCCTCTCCCTTCTCTCCCAACCATCTCCCCACTTACCCTCTGGTAACCATGAAACTATTGAATGCGACCATGAGATTTTGTTTCTTTGTTGCCTTCAGTTTTATATTCCACATCTGAGACTGCATTTCAAACAAGCACTGAGACAACGCCTACACCTTCGGTCCAGATAGAGCCAGAAGGGCAATAGAGACTCATAGGCGTGAACTAGCAGCCAAGTACTCAGAAGCAGCCTGAGCTCGGTCTCTCAATTGCACAGTGGTCCCCACCCCCAGCCCACTCCCCTAACACACACACATATACACAGTGCACAGGACAGGCCTGCTTCAGCCTGCTTGAAGTCTGAGGGAAGCCTGTCCCAGTGAGCAGTATAGGAAATGGTTATAGCCTTGAGCTTGGGATTTTAAATCTGACTCTACCATTTACAGTGTGGCCTTGGGAAAGACGCTGAACCTCACTCATCCCAGTTTTCTTCTCTATAAACTGAGGACAATAATACATAAAGTGATAATATACATATAGCAATAATTAGCTTCCGCTTGGTGCTGAGTGGCTCCACAGTGTCCTAGTTCACTGTTAAGAAAGCACCAAGTTCCCTCTCCTGCTGCCCCTCGACTGTTATTTTGTCTATGAGAGATGACAAGTATTTGAATAGACAAGGGCTCCTGGAGGTCAAAAGACCTTACATTAAGAAAAGCTGGGAGGCAGAGAGGAGGGATGTGAGGAGCAGACAAGATAATAACTGCTGCTGTCTTTTGATTTCTGCTAAAGCCTTTGGATCCTGCTTCTTCTGTTGGAAATACCTCTCTAAGGGAACACAGCAATCGATAGCTTTCTCCCCACTCTTCTACTTGGTGATGATGGCTTATATTTCTGCGCAACCATTTTTGCCCCCACCCCACTGGGTGTGAGACAGAAACAGATAGTCAACCCCTGGCCTTGAGGGCTCTGTGCTCTCCAGTGAACAGCAGCAGGTGATTGGCACCGTGGAGATGGAAAGATGCCAGGACAAAGGTGGGCTATGGGGCATCATGCTCAGTTCCCAAGCTGAGGCCCCGAAGAGCTAGCAGTGCAAAGAGCTAGGGAGGACAGGAGTTATTTTGTTTATTCAAGATGGTCATTCTGGCCAGACTAACCTAAATCAAAATTCCCATGTAGAGGAATAAAAATGACAAACATTTTCTGAACAAAGTTCTTTCCTAATATCTACTTGCTCAATCTGATAGCTAGAAAGTGTTTTCTGTTCCTTTAACAAATCATTTTGTTATTTGAAGCCATAGTCAGCCATGAGAAGCAGCCATAAGTTGAATCTTTAGAAGCACTGAGAGATAAATACATTTGCATTGTTCTGATTCTTCCTGAGGACTTTTCCATTCTTTTGCCTATATTTTAATGCTAATTTCAGATAAAATGAAGTTTTATAAGGCCACAAATCTTTGGAAGACCAGGAACATTTTAAGTAAGTCTCTGAGAAAATCTTGGGAAACATGACTTCAGGGTTGCAGAGGGGACACTGAAGCAAGTCCTTAAATGCATTGATGTCAGAACTGCTAGTTGAGGTGAGCTCAGAACAGGCACTCTGATCTCACTTCAAGATCTCGCTTAAGCTGGGATGGCTCAGTGGGTTAGGCGCTCACTTTGCAGTGCCAGGGACGGGGGATCGAATCCCGGCCCCCGCCCGTGCAGAACCATATGCTGAACTGGGAGCTCCCCCAGTTCAGCTTCCTCTCTGTCTCTGTATCTCTCTCTCACTCCCTGTCAAAAATAAAATAAATAAATAAATACATACATACATACATACATACATACATACATAATTTAAAAAAAAAAAAGATCTCGCTTATGTGTAAAATCTAAAGAACAAAACAAATAAAGAAAGCTTTAAAAAAACCAGTCTCATAGATACAGAGCAAAGTGATGGTTACCAGAGGGGAGGAGGGTTAGGGAGTTGGATGAAAAACTTGAAGGGATTAAGAAATACAAATTGATAGTTACAAAATAATCATAAGGATATAAAGTACAGCATAGAGGACATAGTAATGTTGCAACAACTATGGATAGTGACAGGTGGGTACAAGACTAATCAAGGGGATCACTGCATAAATTAGATCCATTACTAACCATTGTGCTGTCTATACACCTGCAACTAATACCAAATTATAGTCAATGTCAGTTGTAAATGAAAAAAAAAATTGTTTGATAATCTTTGGAGATGCCCAGGGCTCTCTCTCTCTTACCTTTCCTCTGTCTGCTTTCCTGTTATTGAACTTAAACTACGTTTCCATGTTCTAAAATATCTTCTTCCACCACTCACAGCCTTCTCAAAACGTTGCACTAGAGGACACTGCTGACTGTCCCTCCAAAATTGGTCCCATCCTGAGTCCTGATAGCTAAGAGACAGCTCAAGCTCCATGCAATGAAAGTCTAAGTTTCAAGAGCCTACCTCCCACCTCCCAGCTCTTCTGGTAAGAGAGGAAGAAAAGGAGTTCAGAAAGGTATATTCTTTTCAGCATATAGGAGGTGAGTGTGGCTGGCATGGACAGAACAAGGTGGGCAGTGAGAGAAAGTAAGATTATAAAAACCAGAAGCCAGATTATCCAGGGCTGGTGGGCCAGAGCAGAAGTAATTGCCCGTACTAGTCATACCTCTAGTTCTACTCTGCTCTGAAAGCTTTTTCCTCAAATACCCATAAGGTTCACATCTTCACTTTTCTTGGTCTTTACTCAGAAGTCTCCTTATCAGTGAGAACTTCTCCAATACCCGCAACCTCTTACGTTCACCTTTCCTCCTTATTATTCCTTCCTAGCACTTATCATTATCTAGTATATTATATATTGTACTGATTTGCCTTGTTTATTATCTGCCTCTCCTACTTAAATAGAACAGAGCCCAGGTACTAGAACAGTGCCTGACACATGACAGATGCCCAATAAATTTGTGTGGAATGAATGAAAGCATCAGTGAGCCTGAGTTCATGATCAAGTCTATACCTTCCAATTGTATCCTGTAGTCATAGAAACTTCGCTGTTTGGCAAAGCCCTGTGCTGAGTGTTTGTTACAAGAACTTCGGTGAACAATAATACAACATTCCTGTTTCAAAATGCATAAAATCTCATTTGGAAGACAAGTCACAAATGTCAGTAAAGTCAAATAACAAAGGATTTCATGCTTTGTGACCTATCAGATTTTTAGTGTTCCTCAAAGACAAAATCCTTATGGTCTTAGGTGCTGAACTTTTAGTTTACTGGACTTAGTGGCTTCCTACTCACTGAAGAATCCTTCATCCTCATGAAATGACAAAATTATCTTAATATGCATATGAGGCAATCTTATGTATTCATATAAAATTAGTGCATCGGTCAAGCTGTCAAAATACCAAAAGGAAAAATACACTGACATTCAGTGTATTAAGAGTTAGATAAGAATTTTAAATCATTGTAAAAGACATACCGCAAATAGGTATGTTTCAAGTCTTCCTGTAGACTCTAGAGAAGATTATTACTAAGAAGAGTCAAAGACACCAGGAGTCACTTAAATCAGGACAGGTCAGAGAGAAAGAACATTTGAGCCAGAGTCTTGGTTGACCAAGCCAACTTGAACACTATGTATGGAGAGATCTGGGCTACCTCAGAAGACATGGAAAGATGAAATGAATCCTTTGACCCCTTAGGAGCACCACTGAATCCCAGAACAGCATGGTCTGATAGTTTCCCCTCAGAAGCAGCCTCTCTTTCAAGAGTGTCCCACTGGGGGATACCAGGATGGCTCAGTGGGTTGAGCTCTCATCTTGCAGCTCCAGTGTCTGAGGACTGAATCCCGGCCCTGGCCCATGTAGACCCATATGCTGAACTGGAGTGTGCTCCCAGTTCAGTTCTCACTGGGTGAGATCCCTGCCCAGTTCCCACCCTGTGCAACCCCTGCCCACCTGTGTGAAATAAAACCACATTAAAAACTGATGAGGTACAACTATAGAGGTTGCTCTAGGGCCTCCTCTTTCTCTCTCTCTCTTATTATTCCTTCCTTATTATTCCTTCTGTCTTTCTCTCTGTCAAAAACAATAAAAATAAAATAATAAAATAAAATAAGTGTCCCAGATTATTTTTGATAAAGGATCGAAAAATATACTGTGGGGAAAAGAAAGCCTCTTTAGTAAATGGTGCTGGGAAAACTGGAAAACCACATGCAAAAGGCTGAATGTGTGCTGCGATCTCTCACCATATACCAAAATTAACTCAAAATGGATTAAAGACCTCCAAATAAGAAAGAAAACAATAAATTGCATAGAAGAAAACATTGGCACTAAACTTATGGACCTGGGATTCAGGGAGGACTTTATGAATCTGACCTCAATGGCAAGGGAAGTAAAAGCACAAATAAACAAATGGGACCT
>PVKE010051244.1:0-10701 GCA_004027555.1 Craseonycteris thonglongyai
CTTCAGTGCATATTTACCTCTATTTTACTTTTTGACAGATAGAGAGAGAGACAGAGACAGAGACAGTTAGAGAACCGAACTGTGGGAACTCCCCAGTTCAGCACGTGGGTCCTGCCTGGGCCGGAGCCGGGATTCGATCCTCGGTCCTCATGGCCTCAAAGCGAGCGCTCAACCCGCTGAGCCGTCCCGGCTTTCCCCGTCATTATGCAATTTTAAGAGTTACAATAAAACTACAGTACTTAAGACAGTATGATATTGGCAAAAGAACAGACACATAGATCAATGGAGCAGAATAAAAAGTTCAGAAACAGACACACAAATACCAACACTTGATTTTTGACAAAGTTGCAAAAAATTTTACTGGAGGCAGGGTAGGTTTTTCAACAAATGGTGTTGGAACAATTGGACATCCATACACACACACACACACAAAAAAAAAAAGAATCTTGACAGAAGACTCACACTTTATAGAAAAAACTCACCTCAGGTGGATCATAGATCTAAACTATCAAACTTTTAAGGCTTAAATGGAAGATCTGAGGGGAAGTCGGGATGGCTCAGCAGGTTAAGAGCTTGCTTGCTCTTCAGCCCCGGGGTTTGAGGATGGAGTCCAAGCCCCAGCTCATGCAAACCCATATGCTGAACTAGGGTGTACTTCCCATGTGGGAGCCCCCCGGTTTGGCCCCTGGCTCAAGGAAGTGTGCCTCCCATGAGGGAGACCCCCAACCCAGTTTCCGCCCTACGCAGCCCCTGCCCACCTGTGTGGAACAAAACCATGTTGAAAACTGATGACATACAACTATGGAGACTGCTCTGAGCCCTTGCCATTCTCTCTGTTTCTCTCTGTCTCTCTCTGTGAAAATAAATAAATAAATAAATAAATAAATAAATCTTAAAAAAAAAAAAAAGACCTGAAATCATTAAACTCCTAGAAGAAACTCAAAGTAAATTCTTTGACATTGCTGTTAGCAATATTTTTGGGGGATATATCTCCTTGGGCAAGGGCAACAAAAGAAAACTAAACAAATGAGACTACATCAAACTAAAAAAAAATTTACACAGTCAAGGAAACCATTAACAAAATTAAAAGACAACCTACTGAATGGGAGAAGCTATTTACAAATGATACATCCAATAAATGTTTTTTTTTGGTGTTAAATTGTATCAGTTACTTCTATATCGGCCCTGGCCCATGCAAACCTATGTACTGAGCTGCAGTACAACTGGTAGCCACCAGGATAGTAGTGAAGGTTCCCATCCCCATGTGGGGGGCCCCCAGTTTGGTTCTCGCCCCAAGCGGCCCCACACCCACCTGTGTGGAATGAAACTATGTCACAAATAATGATGTACAACTATGGAGACTGCTCTGGGCCCTCCACCCTTCTCTCTCTCTCTCTCTTTTTCTCACCTTCTCTCAAACAATAAAATAAATCATTATTAAAAAAAAGAGGGGAAGCTGGGATGGCTCAGTGAGTTGGGAGCTCACTTTGCAGCGCCGGGGACCGAGGATCGAATCCCGGCCCCAGCCTGTGCGGACCCATGTGCTGAGCTGGGAGCTCCCCCAGTTCAGTTCTCTCTCTGTCTCTGTCTCTGTATCTCTCTCTCTGTCAAAAACAATAAAAGAATAAATTAATTAATTAAATAAATTAAAAAAGAATGACTAGCAAAAAATATTTGCAAATTATATATCAGAGAAACAACTTGTATCTAGATATACAAAGAACTCTTGAAATTCAACAATAAGAAAAATAAGCCCACTTTTTTCAATGAGGAGAAGATTTGAACAGATAGGTTGTTGGGAGCCAGTAGTGTGCCTGAACGGAGAGGTTTAGGGGGCCTTGATGGCAGGGCCTCGGCCTCCCCTTCACCCCTCCCCTGTAATAGCTAAAGGCAAAAGATATACGTGCAGCTTTACATGAAGGCCAGACAGCTGGCACCAATTGAATAATGACCCAGAATGTGGGGGTAAACAAGAATGTATGGGAAGGGGTCTGCCTGTTCCTGATAATCATCTGCGTATGCTCTATTTCTTAGTGAACGAGTAACCTGCCTTTTGCTTTAAAATATCTTAGTTTTTCCCTGTTCCTTGTAATGACGTAAACTTTTACTATATAAGGCAAGCAACAAAGCTATTCGGGGCTGCTCCTGTTGAGGACAGTCGGCCGGCCATTTGGTCTGTCTTTAATTCCCAACGCTCGAACTCAGGGACTTTGTTCAGCCAGGCTGATTCCTGGCAATAGGTCACCAAAAAGGATATGGGGGGGAGGGGGTTCTGGGATAGCTATTTGGTTGAGCATTTGCCTTGCAGTTGTGAGGTCCAGGGTTCGATTCCCAGCCCCAGCTCATGCAAAATGCACAGAGCCTGTGCAAACCCATATGCTGAACTGCGGCACAACTGGTCACTGCTGGGATGTCTTGGCAGCAAAGGTTCCCCACTGGTTCAGTTCCCACTGCATGTGGTCCTGCACCCACCTATATCCAGTGAAATACATCACAACTGATGATGTATAAATGCTCTGGGCCCGCCCAATTCTCTCTACCTCTCTCTCCCTCTCTCTCGCTCACTCTCTCCTCTCCTCTCAAAGCAATAAAATATTTTATTTTCAAGGAAGATATACAGATGACAAATAAACACATAAAATGATGTTCGACATCATTAGCCATTAGGGAAATGCAGATTACCACCATGATGAGATACACAAATATTAGAATGACCAAAATAAATATGTACCACCATTTGTTTATCCATTTCTGTATTCATGGATGACATATGGATTGTTTCCAGCTTTGGGAAATTATGATTAGAGCTTCTATAAACATTCACATACAGGCGTGTGTGCAAACACAGGGTTTCATTTCTCTAGGGTAAATGCCCATGAGTAAAATTGCTGGATCACGAGTTAAAAAGATGTTTAGCTTTCAAGAAACTGTAAACCATTTTCCAGAGTGACTGTGCCATTGTGCTTTCTCACCAGCGATATACAAGAGATCCAGTTTCTTCATATCCTTGCCAGCATTTGGTGATGTTTGTTTTTTACTCATTTTGGCTAGGATTAGCTTGTGCACTTACCAAAACTGTGACTGAGTGTTCAGTGTGGGAAAGAGGCATGGATGGAAGTGGTAAATATTATAAAATAATGGGTGAGCCACGCACAAACTAAAATAAGTGTCAGATTCTGACTTAAAGCCTGCCCCCAGATGCAGCTGTACAACTGAAGTATGTCAGCTCACTTGCCACTATAAAGCCTGCCACCAGATGCAGCTTAATTGTCACTTGCCATTCACTGATAGGGTTTTGATGAGTCTGCAAGCAATTGATTTATTATGGTCACTGTAGTCAAATGTCTCTGCTAATGTGAATCTATATTTTCAGTCATTCTCTAGCGAATGCCTGATGATCAGCTCCACCTCAGATCATCAGGCATTAGATTCTCATAGCAGCATGCAATCTAGATCCCTTGCATACACAGTTCGCAATAGGATTAAAACTCCTATGAGAATCTAATGCCACTGCTGATCTGAAAGGAGGTGAAGCTCAGGTAGTAATGTGAGCGATGTGGAGCAGGTGTAAATACAGATGAAGTTTCGATCACTTGCCTGCCACTCACCTCTTGCTGTGTGGCCTGGTTCCTAACAGGCCATGGACTACTGCAGATCCATGCCCGGGGGGTTGGGGACCCCTGATTTATGTGACATTCTGGAAAAGACAAGATACTAGTGATGCAAACAGGTCTGTGGTTTATTGTGGGTAGGGATAGAGGCAGGATGTATCTAGAAAGGGATAATAGAAAGGAGTTGTTTGTTTTTTTTTCTTTTGGGGGGGGTGATGGAACTGTTTTGTATCCTGATTATGGTGATGTTCACACAAATATCTATATGTGGTAAAAGTCATAGAACGGTACAATAAGAAAAAATCCATGTTGCAATATAATTGAAACAAAATAAAAGACCCAACCCTGGCCCTGAAGAGTGTGCAGATCAGTCAAAGAGCTAGAGGTGCAAACATATCCTTAGAGCATGTAAGTCACTTGGCTGTGTGTTGAGTGCTATGAGAGCACAGAGCCAGGAGATTATCACCCTAGTGGGGGTGGGTCAAGGAAGGCATTGAGTCAGGATAGTTAGTGAATGGCTAGGCAGTTAGGGGAGGCCTCAGTAGTTGTAGCAACCATATATAGGAATATAATGTACAAGTAGTTAGGATAACCAGGCATGGACTGGAACAAGATGGTCGGTGCCAGGGTCTCTATGTTGTGGCAACCCTCAGGTGAAATAGATTTATGTCCTAGAGGAATGTCTCCCAGTTTGTTTCAAACTCCTTTGAGCCTACGCAACAGAGCATATCATCCGAGACATAGACAAACCATATATAAGGAGTAGTTTTAACCTTAGTTATGGGCATTCCACTATTGGGTGCCCCTTCTTGTTAGAGAGCTTTGTCTTTTCTTTCAATAAAGCCTCTGCTGCTTAACCTTTTCTCATGAGTCCAAATCCTCATGCTTCTAGTGTGTGAGACCATGAACTCCGGACACTGCAATTTCTACATCAGCATCACAGAGAAATAATACATTTTCTATTATTAGACAGATGTGAAATATATTTTTATGTGTGTTTTGGCCATCTGTAATTTTTTTTAATACTGTCATTCTTTGCCCCAAAATAATGTTATTCTTTTCCCAAAATTAAAAAAATTAATTTGTCTTTTTTTTTTAGGGGAAGCCAGGATGGCTCAGAGGGTTAAGCTCTCACTTTGCGGCTCTGGGGACCAAAGATTGAATCCCGGCCCCAGCCCATGCAGACCCTACACTGAACTGGGGTGTGCTTCCCATGTGGGAGGCCCCCAGCCTGGTTCCCACCCTGCGGGGCCCCTGCCCACCTGTGTGGAATGAAACCCTGTCGAAAACTGATGACATGCAACTGTGGAGACTGCTCTGGGCCCTCCCCCTTCTCTCTGTCTGTCTGTCTGTCTCTCTCTCTCTCTGTCAAAAAACAATAAAAATAAATCTTTAAAAAAAGAAAAAGAAAAAGGGTACTTTTGCTGATCTTGAACTTCTCATTGACATTCATATTAGACAACCTAATGGATGGGCACAGGACCCCAGGCCAACCCTAAGACTCTTCTTGTCCATCCCACCAGCTGATTGACTCCCACTGGTACTGGCTGACAGAGCAGCGCCTCCACACTTCCTCTTAATGATGCTGGAATCCCCTTCACCATGGCATTCCTTATCGCTTTGGTAAATGGAGGACACAGTCATCAGTGGGTTTCTCTGGGTTCTTTCTAGCTTCACATTGCATATCCACTCCAGCATGCCCACATCTTGACCATTCTTCCGCTATCTGTTCCCAAAGTCCTGACATTTCTAGTTCACTTAACATGATGCTTTCTCTAAGATTCACAGATGGCAGTGAAGCTTCAGAAGCATAAGAATCAAAAGAATATCCTGAAAAGGTAAGAGGAAAAAATAGATTAAATGTGTAAGAATAAGGATCAAGGTGGTATCTCGTTTCTCATTTGATTGGGTGGAGAAGTTAAGAGCTGTTTGTTCATTGTTTTTCCTCTGATGCATGCAGTCCCCAGAACAGTGCCTGGCATATAGTAGACACTCAATAAATGCTTGTTGTATGATTGGAGTTGTATCTTTAAAAATAGCTTTAAATCTAGATCTAACCTTTGCGAGTGAGGACAAAATATAGTTATGGTTAGACAAATAAAGATTCAGTGATCAATGCCGGGAAAGCTGGGATGGCTCAGCAGGTTAAGTGCTTGCTTTGCAGCCTTTGGGACCTAGTATCAAATCCTGGCTCTGGCCTGTGTGGACCCACATGCAGAAGGACCCCAGATCAGTTCCTGCCCTGCACGGCCCCCGCCTACCTGTGTGGAACAAAACCATGTCAAAGTAGAGTAATATGGAGACTGTTCTGGGCCCTCTGTGTCTCTGTCTGTCAAAATCAATAAAATAAATAAAAAAAAAATACTCTAAAAAAATTGGAGGCTATACTACTACGAAATTAAATCAGGGGATGCCAGGATGGTTCAGTGGGTTAAACTCTCGCTTTGAAGCCCCAGTGGTCTAAGGATTGAGTCCTGGTCTCGGCCCCAATCTGTGTGGACCCATATGCCAGGCGTGTCAAACTCAATTAAAACACGGGCCATTTGGTGCAACAGGCAAGATTCACGCAGGTCACATCACATTTACAAACGTCGCCGGAACTGAGTCAGCGCGTTTACACGCGCCCACAGGCCCCCAGGAAAGGCACTGGGCCACGTGTATACTCGTCCTCAGTAGTTAAAGGGTTAACGAGGGAATTGTGTGTACGGTATTGCCTCCATCTCCCCTAAGCGCTATTTTCTTCATAACAATGTTTTTTCTATTTTCATTTTATTTCAGAGCATCGTGGGCCACAAAAAATTACCTTGGGGCCGCATGCGGCCCGTGGGCTGCCAGTTTGACGCCCCTGCCATATGCTAAACTGGGGTGTGCTTCCCTTGTGGGAGGCCCCCAGTTTGGTTCTCTCTGGGGTCACCCTGTGCAGCCCCCACCCACCTGTGTGGAATGAAGCAATATTGAAAACTGATGATGTACAACTATGGAGACTGCTCTGGGCCCTCCCCCTTCTCTCTGTCTCTTTCTCTCTGTCAAAAACAATAAAATTAATTTAAAAACTAAATCATACTGCTAATTAAATTAAGGCATTAGGTCTGAGGAATAGGATTAGCCTGTTTCAACCTTATTTTTTGAATAATTCTTGGAATAAAAACATGTAATATCATAACATGACTAATGCAGAAAATTATATAAAACTATGTAGAAAATAATTCCACTTTTATGTGAAGTATAAATATTATATATGCATAAAATAAAACAAACCTACATTTTTATGTGTAATTTTATGAGGGATAAAAGTAAATGAGTTTTTTTTATCATTTAAAAATTTTCTGGGGATGCCAGGACAGCTCAACAGGTTGAGAGCTTGCCTTGCAACGATGAGGTCTGGGGATTGAATCCAGGCCCCGTCCCATGCAAACCCATGTGCTGAGCTGCAGCACAACTGGTAACCACTAGGATGGTAGTGAACGTTCTCGCCTCCCACGCGGGAAGCCCCCAGTTTCATTCCACCCCGTACAGCCCCACATCCACCTGTGTGAAATGAAACCATGTCAAAGCTAATGACATACAACTGTGGAGACTGCTCTGGGCCCTTCCCTGGTCTCTATGTCTCTCTGACCTTCTTTCAAAACAATATAATAAATCTTTAAAACAATTCCTAAAGTTTGCAAATGAATGTATTGGCTTTCCAATCAAAATAAACACTAGTCTGTTTAAATCTATAAATATATAAAGAGGTGTTGCTGGGATAGCTCAGTGGCTGAGAGCTTGCCACACAATCGTGAGGTCCTGGATTTGATTCCTGGCCCCAGCCCTTGAAACCCCATATGCTGAATTTTGGTACAAGTGGTAACTGCCAGGATGGCACTGAGGCAAAGGTTCTTGCCTCCCATGCAGGAGGCCCCCTGTTTGGTTCCCGCCCTATGTAGCCCCATATCCACCTGTGTGGAATGAAACCATATCACAACTAATGATGTACAACTATGGAGACTGCTCTGGGCCCTCCCCCTTCTCTCTCTCTCTCTCTCACCTTTTCTCAAACAGTAAAATAAATGAGAAAAAAAAGAAATAGCAGACACTTTGAGAATAACTATATGGAACATTGTCATTAATATAGCCATGTATGTGATATGATCTTAATTGTATAAAGGAAAATTATGTGTCCTGTTGTTTGTAATTAACATACATATCTACTTAAGTATCTTATAAGATGAGTGATGATTATTATGTGGATTGTACTGATGACTGCTGGGCATTCTGTATCCATGCTCATATATTAGATATAATTTGATAACTATAAATAAACAGTATGAAATTACGCAAATCAAGCTGATACTATTGAATATATTTCTAGAAAGTTGGCTTAAGATTTGCAATATTTGGAGATGCCAGGATTGCTCAAAAAATTGAATACTTGCCTTGCAACTGCGAGGTCCAGGGGTCGAATCCTGGCACCACACAACTGGTGGCCACCGGGGGTAGCAGTGAAGGTTCTTGCCCCCTGCAGCCTCACATCCACCTGTGTGGAGTGGAGCTATGTTACAACTGATGTGCAGCTGCAGGAACTGCTCTGGGCTCTCCCTTCTCTCTCTCTCTCTCTCTCTCTCTCTCTCTCTCTCTCTCTCTCTCTCTCTCTCTCTCGCGCGCGCGCGCGCCTTCTCTCAAACAATAGAAAATAAATACTAAAAAAAAAGTTGAACTATTTATTTTGTTTCTCTATTTCTGATTTTTTTCACTATAATCTAATTTTTAATTTTACTTTTATTTTAAACTTGTAAAAATATATTCATAAGTTATTGTTACTGAAAAACAGCATATTATATATAACAGTACATACAGAAGTGGAAAAGTATGATTCAAAATATGTACAAAGGAACCAAATTTTATAAAAAATATACTTATGTAAATACAGAGGGTGCCAAAATATGTATACACATTTTAAGGAAGGAAAAAAACTATTAAAATTGTAATTAATACTCAGTATATACTGAAAACAAAAGATGAATACAAGTCATGTTTGACTTTTGCAATTACAAGAGGTGCTCAAAGTCATTACCATCAACGTCTGATCATGGCAACACACTTGTGATCATGGCAAACTACTGCTTGAGCAATGTTGACCAAAGTGTCCACATATATCGCTGCGGATACCATTTCAATTGACCCTATGTCTCAAACTTATCATGAATGCATGCAATTGTTAGGCGCACTGGAGGTTCTGTTTTATACTCATGCCTCCATTGGCACTGTACATCCACAACATTCTCAAATTTCAAGTACCACTTCAAAATGGTCTTGTGCTCCTTGAACACCTGTGCTTCTGCCATTTTCTTTGACTGTCTTTCCTGTCATATGGTGACACTAGCATTCATTTGATTAATGCCATCCTTTTAAAAAAGATTTGGGGAAGCTGTTCAGTCCTTGTTGGGGCCTATGTGGGAGGCTCCTAGCCCAGTTCCTGCCCTGTGCAGCCCCATACCCACCTGTGGAGTGAAACTATATGGAAAACTAATGCTGTCAACTATGGAGACTGCTCTGGGGCCTCCCCCTTCTCTCTCTCTCTCTCTCTCTCTCTCTCTCTCTGTCTGTCTCTCTCTCTGTCAAAAACAATTTTAAAAAAAGATGTATTTATTTTTATTATTTGAGAGGAGAGAGAAAAGAAGGGAGCGCCCAGAGCAGTCTCCATAGTTGCACATCATTAGTTGTGACATGGTTTCATTCCACACAGGTGGATGTGGGGCCCTGTGGGATGGGAACCAAATGGGGTGTGTGCGTGGGGGCTTCTGCATGGAAGGCTAGAACCTTCACTGTCATGCCATCTCAGCGGTTACCAGTTGAGCTGCAGTTCAGAATAGATTTGCACAGGCTGGTGCTGGGATTTGATCCCCGGACCATACAGTTGCAAGGCAAGCGCTCAACCTGTTGAGCCATCCCAGCATCCCTAATGCCATCTTTTGAGCGAATGTTATACTACACATTGCTACCATAATTCAACTTTGAAAAGTAATACATAGATAACATCACTTAAAATGTGTATACATTTTTTTGGCACCCCTGGTATAAACATGGAAATTTAGAAATGCATAAATGTACAGTACAGAAATGACAAATTATTTTTAGGATTTTGGGTTTATGTTTGCCATTTATTTCTACAACAGTTTCTTCTTTTCTGAAAAATTTGCAAGCTTCATGGATGGCTTTTCTAATGGTAAGAGAAAATACTATTTCCGAAATGAAAGTAAAGGAAATAAGAAGTGTGGGTATCCCATAGGTGAACATTGTATAAACCACACTGATGAACTAATGGGGACTTTCTGACCAGTCTACTTGTCCCTTATAGCTACTTCTCACTTAGCATAGCTGACCTAATGCACTGGTTCTCAGAATCCACTGGAAGTCTTGTTAAAACATAGGCTGGGGTCCCCATTCCCACAGTGGGTTCAATGGTCTGGGGTGGGGTCCCAGAATTCCCATTTCTAGTAAGTTCCCAGTTTGCAGATGCATCCATGGACCACACTTTGAGAACTACTGGACTAGTATCTGGATCTGCAAATGGAAGAGGTCATCTGCAGTCAAGAAGGTGTGCTTGGACCCGGATGTTATGGCTTGGTGGCTGTGAATGCTTTCCTCCAGGCCTTTAAGCTTCCAGTATTTACTGACAACACAGGAAATTTGCATGATATAATGTGGTGTTAACCAGTACTTACTCACAAAGCCTAGCTCAAGGAGAAGCTAGATGTCTGATGAGAGTGCAGTTTAGACCTCAGATTTGTGATTCAAAGAAGAAAGGCAAGTACTGCAGCAGCGAGCAGGTTTCCTGCAAACCCAGCAGCAGGCGGCCTGCATTCCAGAAACTTCGAGGTAGGTGGCATTTTTTGAGACCCGAAGCGGATGAAAAGGCCATGTAGTTGGGGGTGGAGTGAGGGAGTGGGGGTTTCTTGGCATTTCTGGAGCAACACTGTCACCAAGAGGAACCTCGGACAAAGCATCAAGCCATGTGGGCGAACAGGATACGCCTGAAAAACCAAAATAAAAAGGAAGAAAAGGAATGCTTTGTTAGAGTGGAAAGTCCAGGAGTCTGAGAACAGGCTCC
>PVKE010051245.1:0-10691 GCA_004027555.1 Craseonycteris thonglongyai
TGTTTGTTTTTTGACATTAATACAGTTATACCTGCCTTCTTGGTTTCCACTTTCACAAAATAAATTTTTTGCACCCATTCACTTTGAACGTCTGTGTGACCTTGAAGCTGAATTTAATTCACGTAAACAGAAAATAGTTGGGTTTTGTTTTTTAATGCATTAACCCATTCTAGGTCATCATTGTAGAATTTAATCTTTTATAATTACAGTAATTATTGATATGTAAAGACTTAATAAAGCTATCTTATGTATTGTTTTCTGGATATTCTCTAACTTTCATTTTTCTTTTTTTTTTCCCCCTCTCTTGCTGCCTTACTTTTTGAATTGATAATTTCTCATAGTAATAGTTTGATTACCTTCACTTTATCTTCTGTATATCTACTGTAGGTTTTTTTCTTTGTGGTTACCATTAAGTGAAAAAATATTTTAAGTAATTAAAAACATAACAATGACTGCAAATTGGAGAAATGAAAGGGTAGATTTTCTAAAAATAAATTAAAAAGAAAAAAGAAATAAGCTGAAACACACTTGGAAATATAGAAAAGCAAGTAAACCACTTGGGCTAATTGTGGTTTTAAATAGGAGAGTGTCCTCACTTTTGGTGTTTAATTTAAAAAGTCACAGAGAACAACGTAAAATGTTCAATTTTAAATTTCATGGATGCTATATGCACACAATTTTCAAGTGTATTCCGCGTAATTTTTTTCTAGAGAAATTTATCTAAATAATTGTTTTCATTCAGAATACTTAAGAAACATTAAAGTGCACACTAATATGAACTTGTTATTTATATAAATCTATTGTTTGAACACACAGGATTTCAGATATTATAAATGTTTCTATGAGGAATTTATCTTACTAAAGATAAAAGTTTATGCAACAGTTCTAAAATTATTTATGAAAAATAAATATGCAAGGGTTGTCTGAAAAAAAATCCATACATGCTTCTATTTTTCATATTAAATGGTGGGATACATTCCAGACCATCCACACATGTTACTTTGTATCTGCAATTTTTCTTTCAGCTTTTACAACCAAAGTGCAATCAAAGGGACCCAGAAACTGTTCATTAGAATTGATTTTTCTGTTCAGTTTCATATTCAGTGAAAATGTATGAAATGCATTTATTTCACTTAGAGGGTGAGTTTTCTTCTCTTATAATGGAAAGTCCTTAATGTTATGTTTTTATAGGATGACATCTCTAAAATGGAACAAAGAAAAGGAGCTCTGATTTTTCATAGAAATTATAGAATTTTTTCCATAGATGGAGAAAAATTCTTGAAGTTTCTGATTGTTACAACCTTTCAAGAGCTGTGGAAGATACACTGATACTCAGTAATTGCATTATTATTTTAAAACTAGTCAAATTAAGTGTAGTCAGAAATTAACTAATAGCTAGATGTCAAGCTATTTTAGTAGAAGAAAAAAAAGAGGCTAAATGACACTCCAATTATTAACACATGGGAGTTTACCTATCACAGAAAATAAAAGACAAGGGAAATTGACAGTAGAGATTAACTCTTAATCCATGTAAATTATAATAAATTTACATTTTAAAACCATATGTACTCATAAAGAGGTGAGTTTTACAATTTCCATTTTACTTGTGATTCTCTTGATCATAAAGATAGGAATATCATAAAATCAATAATTGCAGACTTAATTAAAAATTTTATTTATATACAACATGTAAATTCTTAGAAATGATTCTAATTAGAGAGATTTAGTTTCTTTGTGACTTCTACTGCTCTTACCTAACCCAAACAAAACACAAACATTATATAGTAACTGTGTTATACAGTGTTTTGCTATATATAAGAAATATGAATATCAAATTGATTCCATTAATACAGGGGTGTCCAGTCTTTTGGCTTCCCCAGGCTATGTTGGAAGAAGAAAAATTATTTTGGGCTGCACTTAAAATACACTAACACTAAAGATAACTGATGAGGTAGAAGAAAAAAAAATCACAGACACAGAAAAAATCTCATACTATTTTAAGAAAATTTACAGATTCGTGTTGGGCTACATTTAAAGCTGTCCTTAGCTATGTGTGACCCCCAGGTTGTGGTTGGACAAGCTTGCACTAATGGGTTGAACTATTTCTATATTTTATATAAATTGGTTCTTTTTAAACATGCCTGATAAAAAATGGACTACAGGTGAGAGAGCATGTAAGAATAAAAGGTATTCATTTAACAGGAGAATTTGTTTTATATTATATTAGTCTTTAAGAAAACAAACTGCTTAAAACATCTATCCCCAGTATTATAAAAGAGTAACTACCAACTGATCTGTTATGAGATTTAGTTGCAAAAGATGACAACATAATATTTTATTTTTTATTGAGAAACACAATAGAATTTTATTGTATTTGCCCCAGGACATCCTGTATCAAAGCTGAAAATAATATGGTGATGGTATAGTTCACCAACATCTTCTGCTTCATTCCACAAGTTGCTTGTTTGGAGTTTTATACCCTGGTAGTTTACTTTGGCAAAACTTTTTTTTTTTTCAAGATTGTGTATTAGCCACAGAATATAATAAAAAAAGTCAACATGGTGGTTTAGAGAATTAACAAGAGAAGCTATCTTCTTTGACAGCTTGTTCTGTTTCATTGTAGCCACTGGAGAGTAAGTTAACTGCTTGAATAACAGGGAAAATCAGAGGGTCATTAAGATGGTCTATTAATTTTGTCATAAGTAGCTTTATATCCACAATCTGCATAGGCAGTATGGCATAACTTTCAAAATTACTGGCTTTATAAATTTTTTTAGGGGATGTAGGGATGGCTCAGCAGGTGAGACACTCGCTTTGCTAGCCATTGGGACCAAGGATCAAATCCTAGTCCTGGCCAGTGTGGACCCATTTTCTGAAATGAGGTGTGGCCCAAGCTCAGTTCTCGCCTGGGTGAGCTTCCCATGTGGGGGACCCCAGTTAAGGCCCCAGATTATTGGTGCACACCTCCCATGCAGAGGGCCCCCACTTGGTTTTTGACACGCATGACCCCCACCCTCTTCCCAACTGTGTGGAATAAAACAATGTTGAAAATCGATGATGTACAATTATGGAGACCACTCTGGGCCCTCCCCTGTCTCTCTGCCCCTTTCTGTCTCTCTCTGTCAGCAAAAACAATAAAATAACTCTTAAATTAAAAAAAATCTGATTGGCAACTTAATGAGAAAAATATGGTGATTTTGAATGCAGATTTATAGCAGTTAAAATTGATCAGGTAGAAAATATTCTGTTTTAAATTTGATCTGAAAATATTCAAATAAAAAAAGAAAAGTAAATCCATCAAATATATCACTCTTCTCTTAAAAATATTTTTGCGAGGACATCAAGATGGTAGCATAAGAGGAGCTTCTTGTTCTAGTGTATGTGCTGCCAAAGTGAGCGCAAGGAGATTCTTGAAACCTCTGCTGGAAAATAACACAAATGGAACAACTAAAATCCAACAAGGGAATCCCGCATTAACATACAGCCTCAGCTGAGAGTCCACTTATTGAAAGAAAACACCCAAAGGCTGGAGAAAGGGAGGCATGTGGGAGAGAAAGGGAAGAGGACAGATGGGACTGCAGATTGTAACCTGGAGCCTAGCTGAGGAGAAAGGGAGCTGGGCCAGGGAACGTGGGCCGAAGCACAAGAGCTGACAGGGTGGAGGCATGGGTAGCTGAATTGCAGCATGACCCTGGATGAGTTAAGGCCCAAGCCTAGCCACGCTACACAGTGCTGGGCAAGCTAGGGCTGCAGCAGTAGCTTATGTGGCCCTGCAAAACTCAGAGCTGGGATCAGATGGGAGCAAGGGCATTGACTCTATTAAAAATCATCCCTGTGTGAACTAGAGAAAGGCCAGACACTGTGAAAACACTGACCAGAGCAAAACACAATCCTGGGTGAAGCATGGTCTCAGGAGGAAAGAGAAAGGCAGAGCCTGAGGTGCACACAGGCTCTGGCCCTGTGCACTCCTGAAGGGTCAACCTTATGCTACAGCTGAGCCCAGCATTCAGGATTTTCATCTTGGGACACACAGCAGTTGCAACCATCATTATGCTAACTGCTGTGCAGAAACTGTAGACACAGCCTGGTTGCTTCCCCTTAGCTTGCTCTCACCCATCTAGACCCAGAGTCTGCTTACAACTAGTCAGCCTCAACTAGGAAATTACCATTACCTTGTGCCACAAAACAAAACAAAACAAAACAAAAACAAAACAAACAAAAACTGTACTTTTTCCAACAAGCCCCACATCCACCCTCCCCCTTGAATTCAGCAGGACATTGGAGCGAAACTGAAACATGGGACATGAGTCTCTGGGATCTCAGAGACTCAGAATACCACCACAAACCGGTCCTCTCCAACAGGAGATGCCCTACTGAGATCAGTATGATTCACCTTTCAGGAAATCTCCCAGTGGGAGCAGACTGAATAACCAGAGAAAATATTGTAAGACACTACAGTGACATGACCTGGGAAGTGAAAGCAAGACCTCTTCATATGTACCCAGGGGAAAAGTTCATATGCCCAGGAAGAGAAACACTCCAACAACAATGAGTACTCTAGGGATCAAAGCTCTTCAGAAAGAAAATTAAAAATCTTCAGAAAGGGAACTTTAAAATCTGGAAATATATAGGCTAAATGACAGAATTCAAGACTGCAGTTCAAAAAACACTAAAAAAGATCAAAGAATGGCAACTTAGCACAGAAAAGCATCCGGATGTTCTCGGAAAGGAAATCCATGAACAAAATAAATACTTTAACAAAGAAATTGAAAAAGTAAAAGAATGGAAATAGGGAAGCCGAGATGGCTCAGCAAGTTAAGTGCTTACTTTGTAGCCCCAGGGACCGAGGATCGAATTCTGGCCTTGGCCTATGTGGACCCACATGCTGAACTATGGGGTGCTTTCTATGTGGGAGACCCCCATTTCAGTTCTCACCCCCAGTTCAGCCCATGACTCAAGGATGCGTGTCTCTCATGGGTGAGGCCCCCTGCTGGGTTCCTGCCCTGCACAGTCCCTGCCCACTCATGTGGAATAAAACCGTATTAGAAACTGATGACATAGAACTATGGAGACTGCTATGGGCCTACTCCCTTCTCTGTCATTCTCTGTCTCTGTCTCAGTCTGTCTTTGTCAAAAATAATAAAATAAATCTTTTTTAAAAAAGAAATGGAAATACTGGTGAAAGACAACACAATAAAAACAATAAAATATGAAATAGCTAGCATAGTAAGCAGAGCCGGTCAGATGTAGGAAAGAATTAATGAATTCAAGATAGAAATATGGAAATGACACAGAAGGAAAAAGAGAGAAAATTGAGAGCTAAAAGAAATGAAAGTTCTTCATAAAAACCATCTGACTTCATCTGAAAGAGCAATGTAAGAATAATAGGATAGCTGATGAGCTGAAAAAAAAGGTCTGTGCATGATTTTCGTGATATCTGCCACCACAAATAAGCAAAAAAAGTCCTTGTGTAATAACTTTAATGATGACTTGCACTGTTTGGAGTTTTTGTTTTTAATTGTTGAGCAGGTCCCAAGTTTGTGACTACTGATATAGAAAATGTACATATCTAAGTAATAAAATTTATTAGATTTTTGGTAATTTTTATTATACAAGTAAAAAATATGGGCAACATAATATAGCAGGATATTTGAAATTGTTTTTGAGAAACAAATTTATTAACATCTGGTTGGATAGAAATAGTTGCAACTGTCGGTGACTTCTCAAGGTGCTCATCAGATATTTAGGTTCTGACTTCACTCTTCATGTGCTTTGTCATTGAAAATAAAATAATTCACAAATGTAGGTGCTGCTGAAAAATGATGACATAAATAAGGCATGATTGTGAAATGAAGAATATTTGTCTTTGGGAAAACACTCATATGTACCCCCATGTTCATCACAGCACTGCTTGCTGTGGCCAAGTCATGAAAACAACCAAAGTGTCCTTTGATAGAAGACTGGATAAAAGAAGTTGTGGTACATTTACACAGTAGAATATTATTCAGCTGTATAAAAAAATGAAACAGAACAATTTGTACAACATGAATGGACCTTGAGATTATCGTGCAAAGTGAAATAAGCCAGGCAGAAAATTGCAAGAACCATATGACTTCACTCATATGTGGAATATAAAATGGAAAACAAAAAAGGAATAAAAACTCATGGACACAGTCAATAGTTTAGTGGTTACCAGAGGGTAGGGAAGGAGCAGGACAGGGGAGGAGGGTAGGAAAGTCAGATATATAATGATGTAAAGATAATTGACTTTGGGTGGTGAGCACATAATGCAACACAGATGATGGATTGTAGAATTGTACACCTGAAACAAATGTAATTTTTGCCAACCAATGTCACCCCAATTAATCTAACAACAAAAATAAAACACCCAAACTATTTTTGTTTCTCTTTATAACAAATAAAAAAAAAACCCCATTATATTTATTCCTTGGCTGGTTATTTATTAGGAAGATCAGACATCTTTTATAGATATTCATATAATATTTTTTTTTGCAAAAACAAAACAAACAAACAGAAGAGCAATCATTAATCTCTGTTTTTCAGGTGGAATCAAAATATAAGTAATCAAAGCATACATGTTATGTCAGGAAAACTCCTGGAGCAGGAGCTGAAATGATATTCATTCAGTAGCAATGTAGACCCTTTAAAAACTCTAGGGGGAAGCCGGGATGGCTCAGTGGGTTAAGCGCTCACTTTGCAGCACCAGGGACTGAGGATCGAATCCCGGCCCGGCCCTTGTGGACCCATGTGCTGAACTGGGGAGTGCCTCCAGTTCAGTTCTCTCTCTGTCTCTGTCTCTGTATCTTTCTCTCTCTCTCTCTCTCTCTCTCTCTCTCTCTCTCTCTCTCTTTCTCTCTGTCAAAAACAATAAAATGAAAAATTTTAAAAAGAAAATGTTTTAAAAACTCTAAAACAACAACCAATGTGTGCAATCTTTAAGAATGTCCTCCAGGTACCCTCAAATACTTTAGCAATCTATGAGAACATCCTATAGTACAATCTCAACAGCCTCAGGATGCTGTAAATGTTTTCGTGTCCTAAACATCAACATGGAAAAGGAACTGAAACTGGATTGACAATTTATGACTAACACATCTTGTCCTAAAAGTTTTCAAAGCTTGAAACTTCTGGAATATATAGTTCTTAATATCTTAGTAGTAGCAACGATTGTTATTTTGCAAATTGCTTTCAGAACCTAGATTTCTCTTCACAGATGTCATGATTGGATAATTAAGTTTACTGGAATGGAGAATAGAAAAAGGAGATGTATATCAATTTAAGAGGATGTTCTAATCTATGTGTCTGCTGGGTCCAGGGATATAATCTCAGCCCCAGCCCTTGCAAACCAATATGCTGAACTGAAGTACAACTGGTCACTGCTGGGATGACAGAGAAGGTTCTTCCTTTCTGTGCTGGAAGCCCCGAGTCAGCTTCCACCCCACACAGTCTCACATCCACTTGTAGAATGAAAGTGTCACAACTAATGACGTACAACTATGGAGACTGCTCTGGGCCTTCCTCTCTCTTTCTCTCTCTCTCTCTCTCTCTCTCTCTCTCTCTCTCTCTCTCTCACACACACACACACACACACACACACACACACCTTCTCTCAAACAATAAAAATAGATCTTAAAAAAATTTTGAATTGAATGTTGTATAACCAAAATATCAATAGCAATATTTGTCAACAAATAATCACTGTATTCTGTTTCTGAGGTGTTGAGCTTAATGCCACATTATTATTACTTTTTAAATATACTTTTTTAACAGCAAAGTAAGTTTTATGTTAATTTTTTAATTATAGAGATTTAAGGAGAGAAGACAAATGTCCTTTCTTATGACCCTCAATGAGAATCTGTAAAATGCACTCTCTGTTATGCTTTGTTTATATGTAGAGTGTTCTACTGTTTACAGAATATTTTAACATTAATTATCCTATTTAAAGCTCAATGCAATTAAAATTTTAGTAGTAAAGACATTTTGTTTGTTTGTTTTGTTTTTTTATATATGAAGATGACTTGGTAATCAACAAAATATGTCCTGTGGAAAAAGAAACTAAGAAGTAGGAAAAATATTGTCTTGTTTCCACAGCACTTGGAAAAAAAAATAGCATAGCATTTTATACTGAGTCACTAGGCATATCTAACATACTATATGTTTGCATTTATTGAAGTGTTAATGCAAAAATAAATCACAGCCAAACAGTAACTTTTAGGGTGATTTAGAATTTAAGAAAACAACAATAAAACAATTCTTTAAATGAAAAAAGTATTACACATTTACCCATTACATCACCTGGATACATGGCATTGTGATATTCTTTGTTAATCTACAAAGTCCTTCTTGGCCAGGGTTGATTTAATTAACTTTCTTGCATGCTTGATATATTCTGTAGTTTTGGGGTTGTTTTGTTTTTTTTAATTGTTTTTGACAGAGAGAGAGAGAGACACAGGGACAGAGACAGAGAGAAGGGGGAGGGCCCAGAACCGTCTCCATAGTTGCACATCATTGGTTTTTCCACATAGTTTCATTCCACAGGTAGGCACGGTGCTGCACAGGGCAGGAACTGAGCCAGGGTCTCGCCCTGGTGAGAACAGAACTGGGGGCACTACCCAGTTCAGCATATGGGTCCAAACGGGCCAGGGTCTGGATTCGATCCTCAGTCCCTGGGGCTGCAAAGTGAGCGCTTAACCCCACTGAGCCATCCTGGCTTGCACTGTTGTGTTTTTTTTGTTGTTGTTTTTTGTTGTTGTTGTTTTTTATCACCTTTATATTTTGTATACTATTCAGTCAAAGTGTGTTTCTGGGGAAAATTTTTCATGTGATAAAATGAGTTAACATTTATCATGCTGTTTGTGAAAACCTAAGTAATTCCAGATGTCAAGTCCAAACTCAGATGCAATTACCTTTTGCTAATTAGTAAATGAGCAGTTTTCTAATTTTTATGTGATGTAGGACTAATTTCAGAAATTTACCAAAGTTTATCAAAAATGAGAGTTTTCAGTGATCCTGCATTATATAGAACCAAATACATTTTTAACTTTCAGGCAGATATGTACCTGATTTTGTACAGAGAAACTTCTTGATCATAAAGTTTCATTTTTAAAGGTTTCCTAATCTCAATAAAGTACACACTAATTATTATGTATAAAATCTGTATAATTTAATAAAAAAGATGAACATCAATATATTTACCACTTACTTTAACTTAAAAGACTATCATCACATTTGAAGATCTTTTATGCCTTATTCCAATACACTTTCATTCTTCCTCAGAAGTACCAATTATTCTAAATGTTACATATTTCTTTTTTTTTCTTATAGCACTATCATGTATTCTTGTATTTCTAAAAACTTTTCATTTTGCATACTTTTAACTTTATAAAAAGAAAATAATAACGCATGTATTCTTCAAAATACCTATTTTTCCCCCAAACATTCTTTTTAAGATTTTTGCTTTATGGTTCTTATAGCTATAATACATTAATTTTTACTGCTGGGTAGTGTCCCATTATATTAAAGTACAATTTATTATCCTTTTTCTACTTTTTGAGTTATTTGCTCATACAAAGGAGAATATTATGAACATTTTTGTAGATGTCTCCTATTTTATATAGATCTATATAATAGATCTTCCTAAGGTAAATATAATAACTAGGGATGAAATTTTGTTTCATTGATATGCATATTTCAAACTTACTTTAAAAAGTCTGCCCTAATTGATATTCCTGAGAAGCAGACCCTGAGACAAAGAATCGGTTTTGTGTAGTTTATCTGGGAGGTGATTTGAGAAGGAAGTGAGATAAGAGAGGGAAAACGGCCAATAAAGGGTGAATTTTCAAGCAAGTTACCATTGTGGATAACTGGTGCTTAATTTTGCTTAGGAATGATCATAACCAGTGTAGAATGTGATTAGACATCAGAGCTATCCAGCCCTAAGTCTGAGGAAATTGGAGTATTTCCACATTACCTCTTCCGATTCTAGGCTAGTCCTAGAATCATTAAGTTTAGAGTACTTCTGCCCTGCCTTGAAAGCACCTTGTGCACACCTGGGGTGAGTGTGAACAGAAAGACTCTCAAGTAAAAATATTAAGATGCTTGTACCTGGGCACCAGGTTTACTTAAACTGTAATGATGAGGCCAAGAAAGATAGCACAACATCTGCTAAAACTTAATTATCTCCAAAGCATTGTATGGATTTATATAGTTTTTTAATATTGAGAATTATTCAAGTTATCTATTGTCTGTTTAAAGGAATTTGCCTTCTAACATAGACATTTAGTGCTAGGAGTTTTTCTCTAGATACTGCTACAACTGAATCTTGAATATTTGGCTAGGTTGTTTTTATTTTCATTCAGTAAAACATTTTTAAATGTTAAATACTTTGTAACTAATGTGAATTTATAAATGTGTTATTTGCTTTAAATATTTGAGTATTTCCAGAGATTTTTTTATTACTAATTTAATTTTTAGTTCTATTTTGTTTAGAGTATTTTTAAAAATCTTTTGAAATTAATTGAGTCTTTCCCAGTGGCCTAAAATGTTGTCTACCTTGATAAATGTTTTGTATGTACTAAATGCATATTCTATTGTTTTAAGAAAAAAAAATATGTCTATATCTGTGTGTACATATCTGTGTGTGTGTGTGTGTGTATATATATATATATATA
>PVKE010051246.1:0-10700 GCA_004027555.1 Craseonycteris thonglongyai
CCTGTTTTAAATTATGTATAAAAAGGCAAACTTGGTGTAAGTCAGGGCTTGTTGCTCCCGGATGAAACCGGGGTGGCAGCCCAGATTCGAATCTGCTAATAAAAATTTCCCTCACCAATTGGCAGAAGAGGGTCTGATTCCACCAAATTTTCTGTGTCGTGGCTGTCTGTCTCGCGGGTGATCTCATTCGGCACAACACACAGCAAAACAAAATCCTATTTCAATGATTCAATCTTCACTCCTGTTCCCACCAAAACCTGGCAACCACTTACTGTTTTACTAGCTCCCTAGTTTTGTTCTTAATAATGTCATACAAAAGAAATCATACTGCATATAACCATCTAGATTGGCTTCTTTCAATTAATATACAGTTGACCCTTGAACAAGGCAAAAAAATGAAAACATGTATAACTGCTTTGACTTCTAAAAAAAAATTATGTAACAACCTGTTCTCAACTGCAAGCCTTCCTGATAATATAAAGTTATTAACATATATTTTGTATGCTATATATATATATATATATATATATATAATATGCTATATTTTATAACAAACTAGAGAAAAATATACTTACAGTATTTATTGAAAAATAATCTATGTGTAAGTGCACTCAGATGGTTCAAACCTATGTTGTTCAAGGGTCAAATGTACACTTAAGTTTTCTTCACGTCCTTTTGTGGCTTGCAAGCTCATTCCTTTTAGTTTACGAAAACAACATACTTTTGTATCCACTCTCCTATTAAAAGATATAATGGCTGCTTCTGGCTTTTAGTAATTAAAAAATGCTCAACTGTATTTGCTATTAAAAAATGAAAATTAAAACCATAATGAGATATCACCTCACACCTGTCAGACTGGCAATCATTGATAAGACAAATACAAAGTGTTAGAGAGGCTGTGGAGAAAAAAGAACCCTCATACACTACTGGTGGAAATTTAAGTTGGTACACCCACTATAGAAAACAGTATGAGGCTCCTCAAAAAATTAAGAATGGAGTTAACATATGACTCAGCAATTACTTTTCTGGGTATCTGCCCCCAAAATTGAAAATTTTGGCCAGAAAGATTTACATACCCCAATGTTCATTGCAGCATTGTTTACAGTGGCCGAGAATTGGAAACAAACAAAGTATTCTTTGATAGATGGCTGGATAAAGAAGTTGTGGTACCTTTACACAATGGAATATTATTCAGCCATAAGAAAAGATAAAATACTGCCATTTGTGACAACATGAACGAATCTTTTTTTTTTTTTCTAAATCTTTTTTTTTTTTTAATATGCTAGCTGGGGTCAGTGCTTTATTTATTTATTTATTTATATTTTATTTGTTTTGACAGAGAGAGAGAGAGAGAGAGAGAGAGAGAGAGAGAGAGATACAGAGACAGAGAGAGAACTGAGCTGGGGGCACTCCCCAGTTCAGCACACGGGTTTGCATGGGCCGGGGCCGGGATTCGATCCTCGGTCTCTAGCACTGCAAAGTGAGTGCTTAACCCACTGAGCCATCCCGGCTTCCCCTTGAACGAATCTTGAAACCATCTTTCTAAGTGAAGTAAGCCAGACAGAAAAGTATCAAGAACCATATGACTTCACTCATATGGGGAATATAAATCTGAAAGAAACAAAAGAACCAAAAACTCATGGACACAGTCAATAGTTTAGTGGTTACCAGAGGATAAGCAGAGAGAGGTTTGATGGAGCATGGAAGAGAAGTCAAATATACGGTAGTGGAAGAAACTGACTCTGGGTGGTTAGCACACAATGCAACACATAGACAATGTGTTAAAGAATTGTAACAAAGAACATGAAGGACTTATACACTGAAAACTATAAGACACTGTTAAAATAAATTAAAGAGGACACAAAGAAATGGAAAGACATTCCATGTTCATGGATTGGAAGAATCAACATTGTTAAAATGGCCATACTCGCCAAAGCAATATACAGATTCAATGCCATATCCATCAAAATCCCACAGTCATTCTTTCAAGAAATAGATTTTAAAAATCATCAAATTAGGGGAAACCAGGATGGCTCAGTGGGTTAGGTGCTCACTTTGCAGTGCCGGGGACCAAGGATCGAATCCCAGCCCCGGCCCGTGCAGAACCATATGCTGAACTGGGAGCTCCCCTAGTTCAGTTCTCTCTCTGTCTCTGTATCTCTCTCTCTCTCTCTCTCCTCTGTCAAAATAAATAAATAAATAAAATATATATTAAAAAAAAATCATCAAATTTGTATGGAACCACAAAAGACCATGAATTGCAAAAGCTATCCTTAGAAAAAAAGATAAAGCTGCGGGCATGTCACTGCCTGACTTTTATCTATACTACAAAGCCTCAGTAATCAAAACAGCTTGGTACTGGCAGAAAAACAGACACATGGACCAATGGAACAGAATTGAAAACCCAGAAATAAACCCACAAACTTATGGACAGATTATTTTTGATAAAGGAGCAAAAAATATACAGTGGGGAAAAGAAAGCCTCTTCAGTAAATGGTGCTGGGAAAATTGGAAAGCCACATGTAAATGGCTGAATGTGAACTGCGATCTCTCACCATATACCAAAATTAACTCAAAATGGATTAAAGACCTCCAAATAAGAAAGGAAACAATAAATTGCATAGAAGAAAACATTGGCACTAAACTTATAGACCTGGGATTCAGGGAGGACTTTATGAATCTGACCTCAATGGGAAGGGAAGTAAAAGCACAAATAAACAAATGGGACCTTATCAAGCTAAAAAGCTTCTGCACTGCAAAGGAAACCATCAACAAAGCAAAGAGGCAACCAATCAACTGGGAAAAATTATTTGCAAACAACGCCTCTGATAAGGGGCTAATATCAAAAATATACAAAGAACTTGTACAACTCAACAAGAAAAAAACAAGCAATCCAATTAAAAAATGGGCAGATGACCTTAACAGACACTTCTCTCATGAAGACATACATCACTAGCAATTAGGGAGATGAAAATAAAAACCACAATGAGATACCATCTTACACCTGTTAGAATGGCTATAATCAACAAGACAAGGGATAACAAGTGCTGGAGAGGCTGTGGACAAAAAGGAACTCTCATACACTGCTGGTGGGAATGTAAACTGGTACAACCACTATGGAAGGCTGTATGGAGATTCCTCAAAAACTTGGGCATGGAATTACCATATGACCCAGCAATCCCTCTACTGGGTATCTACCCCAAAAGACTGAAAACCTTAATCTTTAAAGATGTTTGTACACGCATGTTCATCGCAGCACTGTTCACAGTGGCCAGAACATGGAAACAACCAAAATGCCCTTCGATAGATGACTGGATAAAGAAGATGTGGTACATTTACACAATGGAATACTACTCAGCGATAAGAAAAGATGAAATACGGTCATTTGTGACAACATGGATGGACCTAGAGACCATCTTATTAAGTGAAACAAGTCAGACTGAAAGAATCAGGAAACATATGACCTCACTTATAGGTGGAATATAAAACTGAAAGTAACAAAGACACAGAGACCTATGGACACACTCAATAGCTGGATGATTAGCCTGAGGGAAGGGGAGGAGAGGGGAGAGAAAGTGGGAGGGGAGATTGGAGTGGGCACCAGCATTATGGACACCCTCAATAGTTTGGTGGTTACCTGGGGAGGAGGGGAGGGAGAGTTGGTGGGGGAGGGGTGGGAGTGGGCACCGGATATATGGTGATGGAAGGGGAGCTGATTCTGGGTGGTGGGCACATAATGTGATGCATGGGTGATGTGATATGGACTTGTACATCTGGAAACTGTCTAATTGTTACCAATCAATGTCACCCCATTAAATTTAACAATAAAATACCGTATTTTCCGGCGTATAAGACGACCCCCTAATTTTACAGTTAAAACATAGGTTTAGGCCTATGTTCGCTGTATAAGACGACCCCCCACTTATAATAACTGTAAAATTAGGGGGTCGTCTTATACGCCCAGTCGTCTTATATGCTGAAAAATATGGTAAATAAATAAATAAATAATAAAAGAGGAAAGAAGGAAAAAAAAAAGAATTGTATGCCTGAAACCTATATATTTTTATTCACCAATGTCACCCCAATTAATTTAATTAAAAAATACTTTACCTGCGGGTTTCTGTGTGGAAATAAATTTTCAAATCACTTGGGCAAACTCCCAGGAGTGCAATTGCTGTGTTGTATGGTTAGACTGTGTTGAGCTTAATAAGATATTACCAAGCTGTTTTAAAAAATGTCTGTACCACTTTGCATTCAACCAACAAAGAATGAAAGTTCTTGTTGCTCCATATCCTCACCAGTAATTAATATTGTTCTTTTTTTTTTACATGTTAGTTATTCTAACAGATATGTAGTCTTTTCCCATTTAGGTTTTATTCTGCATTTCCTAAATTTTTGATAAATTTCTTTGAATATATTTTTATTTGCTTATTGGCCATAGTAGAACATCTTTGTTGTGGAGTCTATTAAGATCTTTTATCCATTTTTTCTAATCTGGGTTTTTCTTTTCTTATTGAGTTTTCAGAGTTATTTATATATAGTGAATACAAAGCTTTTATAAAATATGTTTTGCAAATACTTTCCTACAGTCTGTGCCTTGTGTTTTTATTTCCATAACAGAAGTTTTAAATTTTAATAAAGCCTAATTTATCAATTATTTTTGGTGTGTATTCTGCATGGACCATGCTTTGGGTATTTTATGTAACAACACATCACTGATTTCAAGATCTAGATTTCCTTCTATGTTATCTTCTCAACGTTTTATAAATTTCCATTTTACATTTAAACCTGTGATCTATTTCCACTTATTCTTTTGGGGAAAGGTGTAAAGTTTGTGTGTAGATTTATTTTTGGGGTATAGATAATAAATTTTTCCAGCACCATTTGTTGAAAAGACCATTCTTTTTCATTTGAATTACCTTTATTCCTTTGTTGAAGATCAGTTGACTATATTTGTGTGCGTCTCTATCTTAGCACTTTTTTCTCTTTGATTAAACTGCATGTTTATTCTCTCACCAATTTCAGGCTGTCTTGAATACCATAGTTTTATAGTAAGTCTCGAAAGTGGATAATGTAATTTCTTCAACTTTATTCTTTTAGTTCATTATATCATGGGATATTCTATATCTCTGGCCTTTCCATTCAACTTTTGAGTTAGTTAACTGATACATAAAAAGAGCTTCTGAAATTATGATTGAGATTGTGTTCACTCCATAGATCAAGTCAGAAAAAAATTGTTATGTCAACAATATTGAGTCTTATAATGCATGAAAATGAACTATTTCTCCACTTATTTAGGTCTTTAATTTTTTCCATACAAGTTTTGTGGTTTCTTTATCTAGTTCCTTGACATATTTTGTTAGCTTCATACCTAAGTATGTCATTCTTTTGGTACTATGGTATGTTATATTTTTAATATTTTAAATTCTATTTTTTTATTGCTTATACATAAGAAACCAATTGAATTTTTAATATTGATTTTGTATTTTGCTTTGTTGGTATACTCACATCAGTTCCAGAAATTATTTGATAATTTCTTTAAAAATTTTACATAGACAATCAAGTCGCCTATGAAGAAAGACTATTTTATTTTTTATTTCTTCCTTCACAATCTATATACCTTTTATGTTTTTACAAGTCTTTTTGTGGTAGTTAGGACTGCAGCATGAATTATATGGGTGAGAAAGAGCAGTTTCGCCTTGTTGCTAAATCAAACATGTACTTAAAGAGAGTCACACTAGGTCATAACATAAAATTATTTTTATACATTGTTGGGTTTGACTTACTTCAAGAATATTGCTTCAAAGTTCATGAGAGACATTGGTCTCTAACTCTCCTTTTTTTGTAGTGCCTTTATCTAGTTTTGGTGTTTGTGTAATGCTAGCTTAATAGCATCTATCAGGGAGTGTTTTCTCTGCTCTTACTTTCCTTCTTTCCTTTTTTTTTTTGAGTGAGTGAGAAGATATTTTGAAGAATTGGTGTATAAATTTATGAAATGTTTAGTAGATTCATTAGTGATACCATTGTGGTCTATTTTTTTTTTAATTGAATGCTATTAATTGTCCATTGAAAATATTTAGTAGTTATGGGTAAACTTTCTGTCCTATATAAATTTTGGTGGTGTGTGTATTTCAAGAAATTGGTCTAAAATGGAACAGAGTTAAGAGCCCAGAAATAGGACCATACATATAGAGAAGTCTGATATATGATAAAGGAGACATTATAAGCAGTGGGGAAAGAATGGACCAGTCAATAAATAATGCTGATCCAACTGTTTATCCATACAGAAAAAAAAAAAAAACAAAAACCAAAAAACATATTTACTTTGACCACATATTATAAACAAAAATAAAATTCTATGTGGATTAAGACCCAAATGTGAAAAATCAAAGCACCAAAGATAAAGGAAAAAATTGAGAAATATGACTATATTAAAATGTAAAATTTCTGTTTGACAAAAGATACTGTAAGTTGGAAAAAGATCAGACACTGAATGAAGATATTTCCAATGTAATAAATGATAAATGATCAATCTTAAGAAAATTTTAGAACTCCTGTAAATGAGAAAGAAAAAGACAATTTGCTCAGTAAAAAATAGGCAAAGATTTATACAGGCAGAACAGGAAATGCAAATAGGTTTTTATTTATTTGTTTTAAACCATTTTATTTTATTATTATTTTTAATTGTTGAATTTATTGGGGTGACATTGGTTGGTAACAATTATATACCGGTAGTTTCCAGGTGCAAATAGGTATTGAACATATCAGAAGATGCTAAATATCACCTGTAATCAGGAAATCAAATTAAATCGAGTAGCTTTTCATACATATCAAAAAAAAAAAAAAGAAATTGGTCTAATTTAATTATCAAATTTATGGCCACATATTTATTCATAGTATAATCATTTAATAATTTTTTCTATTTTTCAAATACAGTTGATATTTAATATTAATTATATTATTTTCAGGTGTACAATATAGTATTTAATATTGATGATACCAATAATAATAATGCCACTTTCATTTTTTATATTGAGAATTTGAGCTACCTATTTTTTTTTTTTTGTAGGAATCATCAGAGGTTTTTCAATTTTATTGATCTTTTTAAAGAATCAGTTTTTAGTTTTGTTGATTTTTGTTATTGTTTTATGTTTTAAATGTCATTGATTTATGCTAAAACTTTTATTATTTATTTTTTATAGTTAATTTAGGTCTGTTTGCTCTTTTTTCTCTGGATTAGTAAGGTAGAAGCTTAGATTATTGATTTTAGATCTTTCTTTTTTCTAATATAGACTTTCTGTGCTATACATTTCTCTCTATGCATTGCTGTTGTATCATACAAATTTGGATGAAATTATTGACATTTGCATTTTGTTCAAAATAATTTTTAATTTCTCTTTGTATTTCTTTGGCTAAGTTGTTACTGAAGTGTGTTATTTAACTTTCAAATATTTGGAAATATTTTTTTTAAGGATTTATTTTTATCGTTTTTGACTGAGAGAGAGGGACAGAGACAGAGATAGAGAGAAGGGGGAGGGCCCAGAACAGCCTCCATAGTTGCACATCATTGGTTTTTCCACACAGGTTCATTCCACAGGTGGGCTGGGGCTGCACCGGGCAGGAACTAGGTTGGGGCCTCGCCCCGGTGGGAACTGAACTGGGGGCACTCCCCAGTTCAGTATATGGGTCCGCACGAGCCAGGGCCAGGATTCGATCCTCAGTCCCCGGGGCTGCAAAGTGAGCGCCTAACCCACTGAGCCATCCCGGCTTCCCCTATTTCAAGTGATTATTGATGTAGTATTAATATGTGCCATGTCTGTAATTGTTTTCCAGTCATCGTACTTGTTTTTATAGTTTCTCTTTTATTTCTGTATGTTTGGTTTGAATTGAACATTTTTAATTTCATTATCATATGTTATATTAACATATCAATTGTGTTTCTTTAAAAATTTTTAGTGGTTTCCCTAGCATGGTTTCTGAGGAGAAATGTACTATAATTCTTATCCTTGTTCATCAATATAGATAAACTCTTTTCCTTTTGTAACATGTGTAATGTTTTCTATAGCTAAAGGTGCTGCAAATTTCAAATGACTCTAGTGTCTTGTCTCCTCTCGTCTTTCAGCTTCTTCAGTACTTTTTCCTTAGAATTCATGTCTTGCAGTTCTTTGAGCCTTGTGTTGGGGGAGGGGAGATGTCTGTAATCTTATGATTGAATATTTTCCCTAGTCTATGTTTCCCCAATGTTTTTTATCCCCTGATTTCCTTAGGTCAGACAGGATGGATAGAAGGGTTGGAATCAGGGAAATGTTCATCAGCAGACTGGATAAGGCTCTGACATAGTCTCTCCCCCTGGAAATTAGGCCTTTGTTTTCTAGAAGTCTGTGGAAGTTCATTCATTTCATAATGATTATTCTTCCCCTCACCCTGCCAGAGTCCTGTGGATATCTTTCTCAAAACCTTATACTGAGAAACCAAGAGTTCACTGAGGTAAAGACTATGACCATATGTGTTCCCACCAAAGACTTACACTGACAATAGTGCACACACAGCTTCCAGCTATTCATCGGGATTACCATTTGTTTATTCATACCAGTTTATATCTCCAGTGATTTTGTTTTCCAGTGAGCAGATTTGAACTTCATGTTGGATTCTGGATTTATCCTTCTCTCCCTCTTTTTGGGTGGTAGCTTACCCCAGTTCTCTGATGGATCCAAGAAAAGTCATCAAATTTTTTTTTTCTTATTTATTGTTAAAACAGGAATAAAATTCCCAAGCCCTTCATGAGTCAGAGCAGGAAGTAAAAATCCAGTTCCAGGCACTTTTCTGTGTATGCCTTAGGGTAGAGCCTCTCCTTACTCTGCAGAGACAGATGGAAAAGCCCATGGACCCACAGATCCACCTAAATGAAAGAGAGGCAGACTGGGAAGACACACAGGCCTTTCTGTAGTTATATTTATGTTTAGCCATCCTTATACTGTTTTTGCTATTTTTATATACTTTTTCATCACTGGATATATACGACAGCCTTTCTCTTGCCTTGTTCTGCTTAGGTCGTTCATGAAGGCCCACCAGAAAGTGGGACACTGACAAGACAAAGCTGAGGAAAGTGACTGTGAGTTGGCATTTGCCTCTGAGGTCAGGTAGTCAAACTGCCTCCTTTTATAAAAAAAGAAATTATTTCATTGTGGGAGGATGGGCAGACAGGGAGCCAGATTTAGCCAGGTGGTCTGGCCTCTCAAAAATAAGGTCAGAGGACCCTAGTTCAGGTTTTCTGAATCTCTTGACAATAAGTGATATAAGCAGAACTACAAGGAAACTGTCATTTTATTAAGTGATATCACGTTAATAGCAATATACAGAATTCTTACATTTGTGTGGGTCCTAAAGGATCACCTCCTCTTAATTGAACATTATACCTTCTTTGTAATAGAGTGTTGAAAATGTGAGTAGACATTTGGACTCTGCAGGACTGTCTTCATGAAACTATGTCAGTAGTAATGTAGGTCATGTTTTGATTCAAATGTTAATTGACAGAGTCCCTTTTATGTGCATTTTGGGGCTCAGGTAATGGAAAAGAGGAATACTCATTATAAGCTCGGCAAGAAGACAGTGTGCCGCACCGTTACATGCCATCTGATGTCAAAAAGGGTTTTCACTGGATCCGTGCAGCTTCGCCTAAAGATAAAACCACTCTTTCGCCAGCATGTCTGAGGAAAGCTGAGGTGGCCCATGCAAGTGCCCTCAGGCAGTGAGGTCCCTGTCACCTGTGGTATCGCCCAGGCTTTGAAACGCCCCTCTTTCTCTTTTCTTTAAGGATCTAAACCTTTTCACTCTCACTTTGTCCACCAGTGTAAACTGATGAGCCTTGTTCTCATGTCTCAGCATTTAAAAGTGCCTGGTGCTCAACAGAGTGCCCTGTTTCCACATTAGAGGGTGGGATTGTTACCCCTTACAAGTCTGCATCAATTGAAATCATTTAAATTTCTTAAGGTTTTGTGACATTTGTGAGCTTGTCAACAATATTTTAGCTGATAAATAAATACTAAAAATTATTTTTTCTTTTCACAGGACAAATTGTAAATTAGCTTAAAAATGAAGGAAAATCAAAATTACTAATATATATATATTTTAAATTTAAAAAGCAGTTCTAACATGGTATCACTGTTAATTCTTGCCTTTAAACCATTTAAACATCAGTATGTAAGAAAAGTAATAGATGCCTATAGCAAAGTGTCTTAGTGAATTACTGTAAAGTTTAAATTTTTAAATTGTTTTTATACTCATTTAATTGAACAAATTTTCTTGAGCCCTCACGATTATGGTCTGGGTTGTTCCAGAAGCTGAGTCTGAGTCATTCAAGTGTGAGTAGTTTTATCAAGAAGGTATTTCAAGAAATGGTGATAGTGGGGAAGCTGGGATGGCTCAGTGGGTTAAGTGCTCACTTTGCAGTGCCGGGGACCGGGGATCGAATCCTGGCCCCGGCCCGTGGGGAACCATATGATGAACTGGGAGCTCCCCCAGTTCAGTTCTCTCTCTGTCTCTGTATCTCTCTTTCTCTCTCTGTCAAAAATAAAAATAAATTAATTAATTAAAAAAAATTAAAAAAAAAGAAAAGAAATGGTGATAGGGAATTAGAGAAGTGACACAAGGAACCAATAAAGAATTCATCATCAAGTCAATCACCCAATACGTGAAGATTC
>PVKE010051247.1:0-10701 GCA_004027555.1 Craseonycteris thonglongyai
CTACCTTCCCCTGACATAGCTCCAAAGGAAAATAATGTCCTTTCCAATGTTCCATTATAAACTGTTGTGGATTAGTGATTGGTTTGTGGATATGTTATATATGCTTGGGAGGGGGAACAACAACAACAACAAAAGGGTGTCCTTACCTTAACCAAAATAACAATAACCATACAGACAAAAAATACAAAAAAACTGGTGTCAAACAAACCAGTTTAAAGCCACAGTTAAAACTTGTTTGTTGTGTGACTTTAGGCAAGTTGCTTTCTAAATCTCAGTTTAGAATGTACTTATGTGTATTTCACAGTCCATGGTGAGAATTTAATAAGATAATCTATGTAAATACCTGTTCCATAATAAATACTATAATTGTGGTTACTATCACCCCCATTAGTTTGGCAGGCATCTGGAGATCAGTGAGCTGTCACAGGGACTACAGCACCTATAATTGAAAACTATTTATAATTGCTTTCTGCTAATTACAAAATGTTGACAGTGAACACTCACAACTGCTCTTCAAGGTCAGGCTGCATTACTACTTCTGGTGATAATACTACAAAGCCACATGTTCAGTGGTTAACTGGGATTTAACCATTTGCTTCCTGGATTTTCAAATGGTAGCATGAGCCAGTGAGTTCAATTACACTCCAGATGTCTAGAGAGGAAGTGGGTATTGAATCCAGTGCAGAAACGGGTTCTGGCTGGTGATAGAAGCCCTTCTTCACCAGGTGTTCCTGGTGTCAAATGTGTTACCCACCAACTCTTACACAAAGAATTCTCATTCCTTATTTCAGAGCTTGGAAAAATTATTATATCTCCCACCTCAACCTCTGTGTGGTTCCAACTGTTATAAGCATCTGGTGCAGGCCTTGGCAAAGTTTTAACATTAATCCTGCTGTTTTTTAGACATCTGGATTGAATATGAACTGTAGAGGGACTGAGGTTTCTTTTTTGCTATGCAAGAAATCGGGTATTATAATTTGGGTGTTTGCCGCTGAGTGAATTGCAGCTTGGGTATGGTTTGGGGGACCTTTTATCTAGTTTCTCATCTAATTCCTGGAAGGCCTTTCTGTCCTTGTGGCATGTCCCAGGTTACCCTTATGGGAAAGGCTGTATAGTACTTTCAGGCAAGATTGGGAATCAGCCATGGGAAAATAAGAATTGGCATTCTCCATGGTCTCAGTGAACCAAATTCCAGCCTTGACCAATTTTCAGCTGGAAATTTATCAAATGGCCTTACTTTCCTTAAAAATAAATCAAGGACTCTCTACTCTTCCAGATTTTACTGGACCTTAAAAACAGAGGCCCACATCCAACTATAGTACAGACTGTCTTTCTAGCTGGTCCATCTTGTTAAATAAATGTATTTGAACCACAGACAATGGACCTACAAATACCAAGAAACTTACCAGAAGATTTCAGACATTAGCCTAACAAAAGTTCTTCAGGCTGAACAAATTCGAATGCAGAATAAGTCCATCTGGTTTTGTCCAACCAGAGTATGTTATGTGGGAGGGATAGGATGACCTAACACATAAAGACATTCCTAATTGCTTAGTGGCATTTAAAATGTCTATCTAGGATAGGAATATTGGTATATATGAGAACTGTCTGGAAAGTATTCAGCCTTGAACTATGAAAAATAAGGGTCTATATGGCTGGATTTTTTTTGTGTGTGTGAACAGCTATATCAAGAAGATGGGTTATAGAAAAAGAGTGTCAGATAAGAAGAAATTGCTGGCTAAAGGCACTTGATTGCAGAATGAACATAGAAATGAGAAGGAAATGCTGCAAGCATGTTTTTTACTTAGCAAAATAGAAGAGTTTGAGGGTAATCAATAAAAAGAGATATAGATAACTTGATGGAAGTGGAATGTGGCAATCAGGAGAGAAACTATCAATTATTTATTCATTTGAGCAATGGATTCATAGATGAGTTTCTAAAAAAACTTTGTAAGTGAATATGATATAATACATTCAGCCTAAAATTCTTCTATCTCTGACCCTGTTGAAGAGAATTATTTGTATAGATAAGGCAGGCACACAAGCATCAGGATCCACAATAATGCAAAACTGCTGTTTTTACTCAGGAGCACCTGAAAAATTGACCCTTTGCCCCAACCCCTTTCATCAGTGGTAACAGTGTCTGGCAGCTGCCTTCTCTAGACCCTGCCACCCTGTCCTGGGAGGAAGGTTAGGTGAGAGAACAGATTTCCAGGCACTGATTGCAGTGACCCTCTCTGTTTATTCAGTCTTTGCTTATCAATCACTCTGTGCTATAGGCAAGAGAGCCTGTCCCCACACTGTTCAGCCATCCCATTCCACTGCCCTCCCTGTCTCTAGTATCAAGTGTATCAGTGTCAAGATCAGCCCCTGACAATCAAGGGATGCAAAGTGCCCGATAGATCAAATGTACAAAACACGTGTTTATAAAATGCGGTAGAAGGATAAGTTCTTCCAGTTGCAGTCATTACTGGAGGTATTATATATATCAGAGAATTTTGAAAAGTGGGTGGATTTAATAGCGGGTACTTAAAATGGAGTCAATCTTTGGTAAATGATGACTCTATCAAGGTACTTCTTGTTTTTATTTATTTTTTAAAAAGAAATGATACTTTTTTTTTTTAATTCCATAGTCAGAGCTACATAAAAAGGTGTGCACAGATGTCTTACTCCCATTTCTGGCCCCTTTACCCTGTTACTCTCTGCTCTTGTAGGTATTTTTATGATTTTTTTGTTTGTTTATTTAGTTCTTCTTTATGAAAATACTAATAAGTATAAATACCTACAGTCTTCTTCATTCTATACAAAATATAGCTATATATAATATATATATTGTTGTGTATTTTGCTTTTTCCATTTAAATATATTTCCTGGAGATCGTTTCTTATGTGTATTATATATAGAGATCAATCACATTACTAAGATGATGTGAGATTCGACCATGGTTTATTTAAGCAGTCCTCTTGTTGATAAACATTTGGATTGTTTTCAGTATTTTGATATAAACAATTTCACAATAATTACTTTATACATTTGTCATGCTACTTATGTGGGGATATTTTTACAGTAGATTCTTTGAAGTAGAATTGTTGAACAAAATGGAAAGTGTATCTAGTTTTGATAGATATCAATGGATTTCTCCTCATATAAATTATACAATTTTGCAGTCCTACCAAAAATGTGTGTCTATTTCCCCAAAATTCTCCAATAGAATGTGTGATCAAACTTGTGACTGTTTTTAGCCAACATGGTAGGTGAAAAATGGTAGCTTAGTGTAGTGTGGTATTGCGCTGCATATCTCTTTTGATGAGTATGATTGTGTATCTTTTCATATAAGAATCATTCATATTTGTTTTCAATGCTCTTTACCCATTTTTCTATTGAGCTGTTGGTCTTTTTAATCTCAATTTATAGGTACTCTTTACAAATTAGAATAAAATGTTAGACTCCCACGTCCCCTTCTCACTCCAAGATAGTGACTCAATTTTGGGATAGGGTCCAGAAATCTCTTTTCAAAAATGTTGTTCAAATGATTCTGATTTGCAGCTAGATTTGGTCTAGAGCAGAAGTTTGAGTGTAAGATAGAAAAGAATAGAGGGTTAGAAATGTAGTTTGGCACCACATTTTAGAGAATTTCAAATACTAGGACAGAGAATTCAAACTTTATCTGGTAAAGCATGTGAAGTCAACTAGAGATATCAGAATACGGTATATTTTTCAAATAGAATTTAAATAACGTATAAGGTTTGACAGAATCAGTGGATAGGATAGAAAAGTACCCGGAAGGACAGAGTCTTCGTAGATAGGACAAGTTGCTCTTTCTAGGGACCAAGTGAAAACTGCAGCTTTGTGATCAGGAATAGCCAGCCAGGTTAGTTTCTCCCTATTGACAAAACACAGCCGTAGATCCCTTGATGGCATGGTAGGCAGGCAAACAACTCACTCATAGAGTAAAATAGGAGACAGCAGATCAACTGCAAAGCCATTTAAATTGATATGTTTCCAATTAAAAGGAAGTAATCTCAAGCTGAATGCTAAGGTTATCCTAACTGAAATAACCTACTACAGACTGCTCAGGAATCCAGGGAATATTCTTGAGATAAAAGCAATTCAGCCTTTGCTGCAGTCTTTGCCTCCAGATTTTTCCAAGTACAACGGAGAAAAATTTGGGCTTGTACTGACTTCTTAAGTAGGATAGTTATATTTTAAGTGCCGTATGAATATGTTTTATTTATGTTGTATGCTATCCCAAAGCTTATTAAAGTATGCTGGTGAATCGTGCAGCAGAGTGAATGACATTCAAGAGACCATAGTGTCAAAAGGAAATAGAATTTACTACTCACATGTCCCAGAGAGGAAACTGCAGCACGCTTCACAGGGCCATGGGAGGAACATCACGTTTTGGTCAAGAAGTGCAAGAGTGAGGAGAGAGCCCAGGCCACTGTCTTTATTGGGGTTTCCAAGGGAAAGGCAAGGCAGGGAGGATGAACAGCTTCATGTTTGCTAGTTTGAATGATTTCAGCAGGCTTCAGTCTATAGAGATGGTCCCTACTGCTTGGTACCTGGCCCTGGGATGATTAAGAGACAGGAATATTGTATCCTGGGGTCCATGCGCCTGAGAGAGGGGTTAGGGCTCTAGATCGGTTAGTTTGCATTTAAAAGACCTGCTCCTGGCTGGGCCCTTTTGTTATCTCTAAGAATTGACTAAATCAGAAAGAGACAGTCTTTCCCTAGCCAGAAAGGTTATTTTTGTTTGTTTGTTTTTAAAGATGTCAAAACATGATAATACACAGAAATAATATCTATCTATCTATCTATCTATATGATTAATACAATTATACATGAAAAACCCAAATTTAGAAAAGGAGTATTTATGTGTTTTCTGAAATTACACTTAGATTGGCTGTTTGGGCCTCACAAGATAGAGCAAAGCATAAGGGTTTGGTTTTCTTCACAGACCAGAATTAGTCACGTTCTTTATCCCTCACTCCCCTCATTTTTCATGTGATATTTTTCTTAAGGGAGAGTTTTCATGATTACCAAATCTGCACTAAGTGCCTAGGTATGCCAGGGTACAAGGATTTACAAGATAGCCAAGCCTCAGTTCCTGTTGTTGGGTTGTTCCTATCTGGTAAGATGATAGACATGCAAACATTGGTTGCAGTGCAAGGTGATAACATGATTACAGAAAAATATAAATATGTTATGAGTCCACAGCTGAGGTAAAGATGGGTTTCTTAGGTAATTAAGAGTTCCCATGTGAACAAAGATAGAGATAACATGCCAGAAAGGGAAGGCATGCTTCTAGAAACTGAAAATAGAGGACTGGAGCACAATGTATGATAGAAGAGTTATAAGATAAGGTAAATAATATAATATATAGATAATGTATTATAGAATTGTACATTTAAACTCTATATTTTAATAACCAATGTCACCCCACTAAATTTAACAAGGAAAAAAAAAGATAGACTTAGTTCAGGACATAAATGGCCTTTACGCAGTGCCAAGGATATGAATTTTATCTCTGTCCGTAGAGTATATAACAATCAAACAGGAAACTTGTTAAACTGCAGATTCCTGAGGAGCACCCATTTAGTTGTTAGATGGGATCTGCCCGATTTACAGATCACTTAATAAAGCCAATTACATTAGGTTGAATTTTGTTTGAGTAAACTAAGGTTTAGGGAAACTGAATAAATGTACCAGCATCGTACAAACTGAATAAAAAATAAAATAAAATGCAGATTCCTGGGTCTCACTACTAGTGATTCTGATCCAATTAGTTTGGCTCCAAGGTTTATAATTTTAACATGAACTCCAGGTGATTGTGATGAAGGTAGACAGTGGATCACACTTTGAAAAGGAGATAGGCAACTTCAGAAGCAATAGGAGAAACCGAAGTGTTGTCCAGGGACATTGATGGCATGACCTGGATTTAGGAATGAGAGAGGGCCAGTCCTTACCAGCACACAGCAGTGTTTATTTTCCCTCCTCACTCATCTTGGATCCAGGGCAGGCTCTGTGGAATGACCAGATCCCACCAACTGGGCTTGAATTTGTGAATCCTTTCAGGTCCATTAGGACCAGGAAGACAGTTTATAGGATGCTTCCTGAAGATTGTTTGCTTCTAAGCCCTACAACCCTCGATGAGGACCACAGAGCTGTGGCAAAACAAGATGCTGCCAAATTTATGTTGCTTTTCCAGAGAACCTCTTGTTTACCCAGCTTCAATTTAGATAGAATACAGAGCATGACAGAGACCTGTGGCAGGAGCAGGCAGCTGGAGACAGGAGCTTGCCTCACATGTAACTTCCTCAGAATTTGGCCAGAAGTAGACTTTGTCTTTCCGTAGAGTAGCCACCGTCCTAGTTGGACCCAGTGTCAATCTGTGCTTTTATTGCTTTTTTTGGCAGATTCTCCTACTCAGCAGTAATATTGATTGGGATGTAGATATTTCTATAGTCTAGGAGTGCAAATAACTTTATTTCTAATAGTCACTGAAAAGGGTTCAGAAAATACTTTAGTTGAAAAGAGAAACTGAACCATGAAATTGGCTTCTTACCATATCCTAGTAGAATAAACTTTAGCTTAAATCTTGGACCTGGGTCCTCTTTACCCTTAAGTGTGACATATTTTGGTACAGACAGCGCTGGAAAAGAGTGAGGTCATATTGTTGAATGTGAACTTGAGAAAGTTGCTGTCTTTATACGATCTGTAACAGGTTGGTTCCCTGGGAAAACGACTCTCAAACTCTGAAATTTGCATGCAGGAGGTTAATGGGAAATATTCTCAAGAACAATACCTATGTGGGGTAAGGGATACAAGATGATAGAGGAAGAATTTGAATCACAATGCAATTGACCCTTCAGAGTTGTTCACGATGAGGCAAGGAAAACAACTCTTATATCTATTGCATCAACCACTGAATACCGACTGGCCCCTAGTAAGGGTGTGACTTGGAAAAAGGCAGCTGTTTTTTTTAGGAGAACAATTTTTGAAAAGAATCAGCTGTTAACATACATAGCAGCCTTTGTATAAAAGTAGGATCTGGACTGTAGACCACAGCACACACAACATATAATTTCTCATTTTCAACCTCAATAATGTGACTGGGTTGGACCAGATAATGTCCATATCAGTTATCTGTTGCCACAATATGGCTGCATAATAAAAATGTACTTACCTCAATGGCATATAACCTTAAATATTTGTTTAATCACAAGTCTGTAGGGCTCAGCTGATTTGGGCAGGTGGGGCTAGGCTTGCTCATGTATTTGCAGTCAGCTACAGGTTGGTTAGGTGGTTCTGCTGATAGGTGCTGGGCTTGCACACTGGTTAGGTGTCAACTGGCTATTGGCTGATCTGGGACAGCCCTGGCTGGACTGATACTAGGGTAAGTTGGCTTGACTTGTCCTCCAGAGGTCTAATATGAAGTATAGTCATAGCTATGATAGAGGCAAGAGCAATCCCAAATGTGTAGGCCTATTTCTAGCCTCTGTTTGTGTTACTTGTGCTAACATTGACCAAAGCAAGTTTTATAGATGAGCTCAGAATCAAAAGGCAGGACAGCTCAACCCATTCACCACAATAGGGAGCTGCAGTTACTGAACACAGTATAGGGAGGGGTGGACAATGGGATAATTCTTGAAATCTATTACAATCTCCAGTTTCTCCTATATCAGCCATTTAATAATTTTGTGACTTTATTGGTTAAGTAGATGCTAGTAGTCTATTATTTTTCAAGATTTATTTTATTGTTTGAGAGAAGGTAAGTGAGAGAGAGTAAGAGAAAGAGAGAAGGGAAGAAGGCCCAGAGCAATCTCCATAGTTGTACATCATTAACTGTGACATAGTTTCATTCCACACAGGTGGATGTGGGGCCATGCAGGACAGGAACCAAACTGGGGGCCTCTCACATGGGAGGTCAGAACCTTCACCGCAGAGCCATCCCAGTGGTTACTAGTCGTGCTGCAGTTCAGCACATGGGTCTGGGATTCAATCCCCAGACCTCGCAGTTGCAAGGCAAGTGCTCAACCTGCTAAGTTGTTCTGGCATTCCCTCACTTACAAAAATTTGTATTATGAGTGCTTGACTTTTTTGGAGCTAAAATGAACATGTGATAAGGTTTAAAGATAGAATTTTCTATGGCAATGATATGGTTTACTAAGTCCCAGAGTAATTCTATAATAAAAGGTGGGGACAGGCAAATCATTTAGACTTAATTAAATAAATAACTAAAACTAAACTTAAAAATGAAATGAAACTTAAAAGTAACTTTTCTAGTTCCCTAGTAAGAATTAAGGTGCTGACTCATTCCCACTCTTCATGCATGGATGACTCAGCCGTTTTTATTCTCACTTTACCCCTGATTCACTACAACAAAGGTGGACAGAGTTGGGGCTTGATCATCTTTCAAAGAGTGACTTTCAAAATTAGTTTATTCACTTGCTTCTACATTTATGTATTCGCTTTGTTAACTTTTGTTCAAACAAAATGTTAGCTGAATATATACAAGTAATAAAAGCTATCCTAATTAACTCAGGATTAAGGCCCAGAGCCTCCAGCCATCCACTTCCCACTGATTTCTGTCTTGTCACACCCTTATTTATTCACATTTCTTTTCCTTTAAGATAACGAGAAACCCATGCGAGTCGTGGATGATGAGGACTTGGTGGACCAGCATCTCATCAATGATCTGAGGAAAGAGTATGGAATGACCTACGATGACTTCTTCATGGTGCTCACAGATGTTGATCTGAGAGTCAAGGTACGGATTCCTATTTTGGATGATGTGGTGCCATTCCTTAGAATAGCAGCTCTGAATTTTATGTCAGCAAGTCTATTAGATGTACAAATAAGCATCCATTATTTCATAAATGGAAAGAGTTTCAAATGATTCAAATATTTCATATTGGCTTATGAAATTGGTGTCTAAAAATGTGGTCTCTGAAAAAGAGTGGGTGGAATGACCTTCTATGTCTCAACTACTTGACTCAGACTGAACTCTTCTGTAACATAAATGTCTTGCATTCATCAGACACTTGTTGAATAGCTAAGATGTACCAGTCCCTGAGGATAAAAGATGAAGAATATTTAGCCTTGCCTTTAGGAAAACCAGATTCAATATAAGCTTACTTTGGGAAGGCCTAGAAATTTACCTCCTGATCCAATATGGACAACACAATAGGGCAAGCTTGTCCAATCCAAGACCTGAGGGCTGCTTGCAGCCCAGGATGGCTTTGAATTTAGCCAAACATGAATTTATAAACTTTCTTAAAATACTATGATTTTTTTTTTTTTACTTATCTGCTGCTGTTAGTATTAGTGTATTTTATGTGTGGCTCGAAATAATTCTTCTCCCAATGAAGCCCAAAGAAACCAAAAGATTGGACACTCTTGCAGTGGGGTTTATACATACTTTCTTTACATGGTTAGGGACAAAAGTTCTGAACTCTGAAAAATAAATAATAATAAAACTAACTAACTTTACTGACTGCGTTGCTTATACCAGGCACTCTTCACAATCCTTATTTTAAACCTCTAAGATAAATGACAACTACTATCTTTGTTTCACAGAGGAACAAACAGAGGCCAGAGTGGTTAAGTAACTTGCCCAAGGTCACCTAGTTAGCATTGGACTTCATATCCACATAGGCTGACCCCAGAATCCACCATCTTAACCATTCTGGCATATAGTGTGCTGAGAGTATGCCATGCTTATGTGTAAATCATTAGTGTGGGCTATCAAAATAGTTGATCCAACTTGCAGTATTTATTTGAATCTGGAGAAAGATCCACTCAATAATTTATTTTGCCCCATCTCTAATATAAGAGGTTGGACTAGATGATCACTAATGTTACTGCCAGCTTTCACAGCCAGTGGTTTACTGAATTCCCAGTTGGAGCATAGCTCCAAACTATATCCAGACTTCTCTCTAGCTTACGCTGGTTACGCTCAGCCAACCCCCAAATCGATCTCCAGTTGCTGTTGTAAGTCCAGACAGGTAGGGTCCAGGAAACTGAATTTCAGTACCTTAAGTTGGACCCCAACTCTTTTCTGAGAATACATAAGGAAGCATCACCTAATTTAAAATATTCTCATTCAATAAAATAATCTGTGGGAATCAGAGAGTTTATGTATGAATAGATTCCTGATGACTTATAGAATCATTCTGGTGAAAAATTGTCCTTATTATTCAAGTCAGATACTGTAACATGTTATTTCATTTCTGTATTAGATATAGCGTTTCTCACTTTCTCTCCAGTTGTGTCGTGAATAGGAACTCACTTAATCCCAGAGGTAGGGAAGCAAAACTAGGATATGGGTGGTGAGAAAAATGCGGACTCTTTCCAATAAAAGGAATACAGTTAAGAAGAAATCCTCATAAAAGGTGAGAGGTGTTTGCTTCATGGATTTCAAACCTCAAAACCTCAGCATAGGTACTATTGTTGGAGAGTTTATAACTCACTGAGCCCTCCAGGCTCTGAGTTTCTCACAACTCTCCTGAACTCCCCCAGCCTCTCTAGGCTCTGAGCAGAAGGAAGAAACACCCCATACACTGTGTACTTTCTTTTTTTTTTTTTTCTTAAACAGCAATACTATGAGGTGCCGATAGCAATGAAGTCTGTGTTTGATTTGATTGATACTTTCCAATCCCGAATCAAAGATATGGAAAAGCAGAAGAAGGAAGGCATTGT
>PVKE010051248.1:0-10700 GCA_004027555.1 Craseonycteris thonglongyai
CCCCCACCCCCGACACACACACACACACACACACACACACACAATCCTTGCTCTCCAGCTCCTGGCAGCCACTGTTTTACTCTCTATTTCTAGGAGTTCAGCTTTTAATTGGAATTCCACACATAATAGATGCCATGTAGTGTTTGTCTCTCTTTGTCTGACTTATTTCACAAAGCCTAATGACCTAAGGTCCATTTATGTTTTTTCAATGGGCAGGATTTCCTTCTTTCTCATGGCTGAAAACTATTCCTGTGTATGTATGTACCTCAAATCTTCTTTATCCATTCGTCTGCTGACGACACTTAGATTGTTGCCATATCTTTGCTATTGTGAACATGGGAGTGCAGCTATCTCTTTGACACTCTGTTTTTATTTTCTTTGGGTATATATCCAGAATTGCTATATTTCCTTCTATCTCTTTCTGCTTTTCCTGATCCCCAATCCTGTATTTGTAATCCCACCCTCCCCTTTTCATTTCTTTTCCTCACTTTTGTTTTCTTAAACTTTCACATAGTGAATCTTTTCATTATTTTAAAATAAATCTGGCTTGTATATAAAAAAATATAACTGCCATCTCTTAATGTCTTGTTAATCTCACTGGTAACAACAAAGACTTGTTCTAGAATTAGGTAGAAAATAAATACTGTTGAATTTGTTTTATAACCCATTCCACCATTCTACATTACGAAGCTCTTTTTGCCTAGAGCTTCCATATGGCCTGCATATTCACATGTTAGTTATAGTCTTTATTGATTGAAACATTTAAGCATTTTATCCTATCAAAATATTAAAACAATATCTTTATATGCTAATGATTATGTGGAAGTATGGGGGGGAAAATCTAACTTATCCTATGGCCAAAAGAAGTTATAAGAGATTATGCATTCAAAATTTGTACAACTGCTATAGAGACTAGTATGAAAATTCTGCAGAAAATCAGAAATTAAGCTACCATATGACCTGGCAATCCCCCTTGAAAACCTTAGTCCATTAAAACGTATGTACCCCAATGTTCATTACAGTGCTATTCACAGTGGCCTACTTATGAAAACAACAAAAGTGTCCTTTGATAGATGAATGGATAAAAAAGTTATGGTACATATATACTATGAAATATTACTCAACTATAAGAAAAGATGAAATTTTGTCATTTGCAACAACATGAATGAAACTTGAAATCATCATGCTAAGCGAAATAAGCCAGACAGAAAAGGCAAAGAACCATATGACTTCACTCATTTGTGAAATATAAAACTGAAAGCAACAAAGAAACAAAACCTCATGGACATAGTCAATAGTTCAGTGGTTACCTGAGGGTAAGGGGGCAGGTGGATGAGAGAGGAAGTGGGGGGGAGCTAAATATATGGTGATGAAAAGAAAGCTGACTCTGGGTGATGAACACAAAATGTAACACATAGACAAAGTACTATAGAATTATACACCCGGAACCTAGGTAATTTTTACTAACCAATGTCAACCCAATAAATGTGACAATAAAAAAAAAAAAAAGAATATACATTCAAGCGATTTAGCACATACTGTATTTTAAAATATTTTCCTATTTCTACAATTTAAGAAATAGATTTAATTCCAAACGAGATTAATAAAACCACTAGGATTTATGGTCATGTTTGCAATATAATCACATAAAGTTCTTTAGACCAATTAATTAAAAATCTTGTTTGTGTTGTATTAGTAAATTGTGTTAGGACCATGCTAAGACTTTTATTGTTTTATATTTCTAATATAGCAAGATTTTTCCAGGGGAAACCGGGATGGCTCAGCAGGTTGAGTGATTGCTTTGAAGTTCCAGGGACTGAGGATCAAATCCCAGCCCTGGCTGGTACAGACCCATATGCTGAACTGGGGTGTGCTTCCTGTGTGGGAGACCCCAGCCCAGTTCCTGCCCTGCAGGGCCCCTGCCCACCTGTGTGGAATGAAACCATGTCAAAAATGATGTACAACTATGTAGACTTTTCTGGGCCCTCAACCTTCTCTCTGTCTCTCTCTGTCTCTGTCTATCTCTGTCTATGTCAAAAACAATAAAATAAATCTTAAAAAAAAAAAGACTTTTCTAAAGTTATAAGACCAGCACATAGGCCTCAACATAGTCACCTTAGTATTTATATAGCTCTATATTTAACCAGTTTTTTTGCAATAGTTTGGATGGGCTGCTGCCATATGATTTATTTCAAGTAACCCAACTAGATCCAGATTAGATCCAGTATATGTATATGTATCCAGATCCATATACACACACACATGTATGTGTATATATGTACATATGTATATGTATATATACGTGTGTGTGTGTGTATATATATATATATATGCTTCACAACAACACATTTTTTTAAAAGATTTATGTTTATTGCTTTTGACAGAGAGAGCCAGACAGAGAGAGACAGAGAGAAGGGGGAGGGCCCAGAGCAGTCTCCACAGTCGACAGCATCAGTCCTCCACACATTTTCACTCCACAGGTGGGTGGGGCTGCACAGGGCAGGAACTGGGCTGGGAGCCTCTGCATAGGCCCCGGCAAGAACTGAACTGGGGACACACCCCAGTTCAGCATATGGGTCCATGTGGGCCAGAGCCAGGATTCGATCCTTGGTCTCCGGGGCTATAAAGCAAGAGTTTAACCCGCTGAGCCATCCCAGCTTCCCCCATTTTTTTAAAAGTAAATATATATGATCGATTTCAACTTTGGCTAAAGCTGCTGATTATTAATAAACTAAGCTGAAATGTGTTTTCTTTTCTCCTTTCTCACCCCCTTTCCTTGTTTCTCTTCCTGTTTCTCTCTCTTTTCTTGTTTTCCTCTCTCTATTTCTCTCTCTTTCTGCTTCTTGCTCTCTCTTCTCTCTAATCTACATTTGAAAATGCCAGCAAACAGTTATTTATGAAGGCCCTGCTGCCTATAAAAATCAATCTAATTAGATCTTTTTCCATGAGCACATTTTTTCAAATAACAACATCCTGTATGAAAAATCAATTCTTGAGTCAACAAATAATCATTGAATACCTAATAAGAGTTGGCTATAAATACATGAGGTTATTTTTCTTCTGTTGATCTGAAAGGAAAGAGTAATTACTGAGGAGTGAGTCCTACATTTATGGGCTGTAACTTCAGCAGAGTTATAGAGCTGATAGCTTCCCAGCAGGAACTCTCACGAGCTATAGTCTTGTTTCAAAAGATGAATGCATACTTCTATCACCGTTTTATAGTGTTTAAACCTGTTAATGCTTGTAGTATAGTGAAATGAAGCAACCAAAAATACATTGAATAGAAAATCACTTCTCTGGATATGTCTGTCTTGAAAATATAATCTATGGGGTTCATTTGGTCAGGCCTTCAGTTAGAATTTTACATTATCAAATGGACAATCCAAAGGAGACCTGTATAACTCACCAAGCAAATTTCCTGCCATGAAAAAATTCAGGGCTCATTTCATATAATTTCAGACACTTCAGTTATTCTAGTAATTGTGACCATTTTTTTTTCTTTCAACTTTTGGATACTTAATACTTGCCCATACGTTTTAACATTTTCTAGTCCGTATTTAAGTTGAAAAAAAAAGCCATTCTTTTGTATATATGCATAGTACTGCATTCTATTTCTGCCTATATTATATATTTTTAACTGTTTATCTATAGGGACAGATAGTTTCATTGGCATCCCAAGCATCCTTTCTCCTTGGGCATCAGCCCCAATTTTTATTTGCTTACCCATTTATCCACAACTCTGCTCACATGATCCAAGTGAGAGGATCTCACCTCCCAGTACCATTTCGTGCATTGAGCCCTAACTGACAGCAAGTCATATTTCTTTATACCCTGCTGCTGGTAGAAGATTAGGCCTATAATACAAGCCTGTCAAATCAGAATTACTCTCAGGAATTTTGCAGACATATTGAAAAATGAAATCTACTTTTATGATAATTTCTGTTTGGAGAGATGAAAGCCATTTTACTCCTACCAGAGAATGTATATTTAGAGCCATTTGGGGATACCAATTCAGTGACTAGAAATGAAGCAAAATACAAGAAGTAATGATGTTTCTGAGAAATGATGTAAAACTATTTTCTTATTATCCTTAATTCAATCATGCCTGAAAACCCGCCCCTCAATCTCATATTGTTATTACATAAGCTGATAAAACTTCTTAACTCAAGCCATTTTAGGTTGTAAATTATTCCTTTCAAATTAAGGATCCCTGATAGATTTATTTAAAATTTCGGAACGTTTTTAAATCCTCAACTTTAAAATGAAATAATAAACTCTGTTCTACTTACTGTATAAGGATTTGAGAAAGTGTTAGTAAATTTGTTTTTGCTAATGTTAAAGCACTATAGAACAGTAAAGCATTACTACTGTACCATTAACTAAATATTTACTGTTATTGTTATTTTCATCTCTAGGTTTTTCGATTTTAGGCAGAACTTCCTCAGTGTTCAAATATTTATAAGTACCCCTTATAAAAGGTTCTTATAAATTATGATAGCATATTATTCTCTCAATTGTGTAGATATGAAAACTCACGAAATAGAAAAGTTATATTTTTTGCCCAAAGCCACACTATTATTATGTGAATTACTTATCAAATTATTTACTTTAACTGGATTCATTAATACCTGTTGGATATTTGGCCACCCTGTTTTGACACTGGTTAGTGACCACCTACCTAATAAGAAATATCAGGATATACAGCTCGAACGCTCAGCTTTAGTTATCAGCTTGAATGTATACAAAGAGCCCAGACTGACACTATTCTCTACCTTTTGGATTTGTCCCAGAGTCTAAGCTTATTGATCTAAAGTCTGAGCTTTTGACAGTTCCCCAAACTGCTGTCAGAAACTCTACCAGTCACTTGTGCCTGTATGCCCCAAAATGTTTCAAAGAACATTTTCCCACACCTAGGTTATTTCAAATTAATGATTACAAATAGCTTTTGAAATGAAACCTATATAATTTTACTAACCAATGTCACCGCCATTAACTTAACTTTAAAAATATCCTTGTTCTCTGCCTTGATTGAGAAATTCATCGTAAAAATCCACGTGAAAGAACATGTAGATATGGCTATGAAAAGAGGAAAGAAAAGAAGACATGGCAGCAAGGTCTAAGACGTATTATCTTTATCAAGTGAAAAAGTTGATCTAAAATTGAAATCTACAATTCTACTATCTTAAACAGAAATCACCAAACCTCAGTAAAATAAAGATACAAAGTGACACTGATCCTAGCACTTAGTAGAATATCTGCGATTAGCAACAAGTATACGGTAGTCATTCAATGTGGGACTGGCCAGGTGTCCGCAATGATAGCATTTCCAGGAGAACCCACAAGACCAAGCACCCTAAGATTTTCTTTGCTGCATCAGGCTTGAGACCCCAGGACTTGGTCATCTTACCATGTAAGGAAATGAAATATTTTCTTCCTTATCCTGAGGCAAACTTACCACATGAGGTAAACTTCAGTTATTAGTGTTGCAAAGGCAAACTTTATACTAGCAAATAAAATGCAAGAGGACTTCTCTATGAGCCAATTCATTTGGGAAAATAAATAATGTTGTGAAAAATGAAAGGAAGACCCCAGATAGACATAAAAGAGACAGGGGTAGGGGAAACAAAACAATAAGCAAAATAAATAAGTTAAATTGTTAATGAGTGGAAGAAATTGATATAGAAAAGACAGAAAATGCTCAATTGTATTAAAACTAAATAATACATAGTTATAGGTTTATTCCCATAAGCATGTAATATCTTGTATCTGATCTCAGAGCCACTTTCTCTCACAGTGTTGATGGTTAACGTTCAATGATGAATCACAGAGTTTCTGTCTGCAAGGAATTCACAGGGTTATGTCGGCACAAAATATATAAATAAACAAATTCCACTAAAATAAGATAAAAATGTTCACTGTTTGTAGGGAGCCCTTGAGTATCAATATGACCCTAAATTGTCAAGTTTGCAATCCTCCCCATGGCCTGAACAGCATGTTTTCTTGTGTCTGTACATTTTTCCATGCCAGAAACATGCTCTCATCCTTGCTAAATCAGATTTATGGCCAGTCTTACTAAATTTAATGCACAGAAAACTGGAAATTTAAAGGAGGCTTGAAATAGCAAAAATCCACATCTCGCAGCTGCCAAAGAGAATGTGATGTTGTTGGATATTTGAGTTGGAGACTATACCTTTGAGAAAGGTCATAAATCAAATATAGTGAGATTTGCCTCCATCTCCTGGGATGCAGGAAGGTATCTTTTTTGTTTGTTTGTTTACTTATTTCTGCCAAATTAATAGAACAACAGTTAGACAGTCAGGCAACCCAAAACAAATTTATTTTTGAAGAAACTTATACATTGAGGATAGGAGTATGGCAAATATTAAGGAAGAGAAAAACTTGTTTATACATGTGTGTATGTATATATGTGTCACACAGAATCCATAGCCCTGCCCAAAAGGAAGATATGGTGAATTACGTGTCTTAGTTATACTCTTTGCCTATGCCCACTCTGTACTCTCTGCCCATTTTAACTCTGTGTATTTAATGGATATACCATTACAAACGAACAATTAGAAAGTGTGCTTCATTTTATTCAGCTGCTGATGTAGAAATTTAAATAGTATGGCATTCTAGACCTTTCCTAATATAAGTCCAACCTTATGTTAAAATATATCACATTTTAGCCTAAAGAAAACTACTCTTCAAAAATAGACTACAAGGATGTTGAGATAGCTTAGCAAGTTGAGCACTTGCCTTGCAACTGTGTGAGATCCGGAATCAAATCCCAGCCCTGGCCCATGGAAACACACATGCTGAACTACAATGCAACTGGTAACCAAAACGAAAAGCATGGGGAAGCCAGGATGGCTCAACCAATGGGTGAAACATTCTCTTTGAAGCCCTAGGGTCTGAGAATCGAGTCCTGGCTCCAGCTCATATGAACCCATATGCGGAACTGAGTTGAGCTTCCCATGTGGGAGGTCCCCAGTTTGGCTTTCACCGGGGCAAGCTTCCCATGTTTGTGAAGTCCCCAGTTTGGCCCCCAGCTTGTGGGCTATTTGTCCCATGTGGGAAGCCCCCAACTCGGTTCCCACCCTGAGCAGCCCCTGTCCACCTGTGTTGAAAACTGATAATATACAACTATGGAGACTGCTCTGGGCCTTCCCCCCTCTCTCTGTCTCTCTCTGTCTCTGTCTCTCCATCAAAAACAATGAAATAAATGTTTTAAAAAATAGTATTTATTCCAAAGAGGAAAAGCAACCAGAACACAATGATTAAATTATTTTTCAGGGGAAAGCATTTTTTCTTTATTATTTCCATACTGCCATATCTGTTTTAAAATTTTGATTTCTCTACTGTTTCTGTAAGTCACTCCAAAGCAGCTTATATTTGTGTGACTCTAAGCTACACCTATTTTTTATTATTGAATACTATACTTCATCTGACTTTTTCTGATAAGGCTAAATTAAATTGATGTGATAAAAACATGCTTCTTACTAGAAATACTCGTTATTCATAGGCAACATTTCAGTAGCATGCACCAAAAAATGGTGGAAACAAATCTTGAATTCAATCCAAGACTCTTTGGGGAGAAATAACATTCACAATATCAGTATTGTTGATATTCAGAAATATAACCAGTTTTTAAAAGAAAATATTGTTCTTTCTCCAGTACTGTGTTAGTAGTTCCGTTTGGCATCCTTTTATAATGCTACAAAAGTTTAGAGTGGGACAAACATGGGTTTATCTGTCAGGCAGTCTTGACTGTTATTAATTGGTATTTATTAGTGGTATTGGGCTATCTGATATCAGAGTCTGGACTGTTAACCACTGTCTTCTACTGCCTCTAAGAGTTCTAATTTACATGGCTAAAATGAATAATATATCAAATATTTATCTGTTTTGTCCTCTCCTTTCATTTTACTGTATAGGACAATAAAGTTATTTTCCAGAGTCTTATAACTATCAAGTGGTATTATAGAACAAAGATAAAAAAACAAACAAATGGAAACAAAACCCGCTGTCTTAACTTCACATGCCAGTGCACTCTCCAATATAATATAATTTTATCATCTTTGAGAACACGTGTATAATTGGTTTCCTTAAGAAATAGCAAGAAATTTGATTAGAGCTATGATCGACCATTCAGGTTTGAGTCCTAGAAAATATTTTTAATAGTAGAAGAAATTAGCAATTTTGAGAATGATATGGTGCTTACTCTGCAGTTTCACAGTAAATATATGCACATTGCAGATATAAGTAAATTTCTCTTGTCCTTTCTTTTAATTTCATATATTTTAAAGTAATGTCAGGAATCACAGAAGTATGTCTTCTCTGTTGCTAATCATTAAAGATCTATTGAAGTGATTACTCATTATTTATACACTAATTTATTCAAAACATTTTTGTATTTTATTTTAAATAAATACTATGTATATTTAAGATGTACAATATGATGATTTTATATACATGTTTATAGTAAAATGATTAATATAAGCAAGCTAATTAGCATCATATCCTCACATAGTTACAATTGTGTGTGTGTGTGTATGTGTGTGATGAGAGCACCAGAAATCTACTCTCTTAACAAATTACAGTATTCAATACAGTATTACCTACATGCATTATGCTTTACATTAGATTTCTAGATTTACTCATACTGCATAATTGCAATTTTACACCCTTGACCAACATCTCCCAATTTTTCCCACCTCCTCACTATAGTTCTACTCTGGGCTTGTATGCATTTAAGGAGATTCCTCCATTTGCAACAATGTGAATGAAACTGGAGAACATTAGGCTAAGTGAGATAAGCCATAACCACCACCCCGACAGAAAGAAAAAAAAAAAATCTGCATTATCTCACTTATATGTGGAATCGACAAAAGTGTATTTTCTTTATTCAAAATTAAATTGAGTGCTGGGATAAGACAAAAACTCTGATTTCCAAAAAGAATTATGATAATGTAAGAATAAATGTGCATATACACTAGAGAAATGTGTCCATTACAATATGGTTTGCTTTGTATCCTTGTCTAGGTGTCTATGATCTAAATCCTTTAATTTATTTATTTTCTTACTATTTACAATACTAGGAAACTGAAATGTGGCCAAGGCTATATAGTGACAGTATGACTATTTTCTTATATTCCTACTAGTGTCCATTGGCCTATCTCCTAGCTACAGTTTCTCCAGGTTTTAACATGTCTTATTTTCTCTACTATAACAATAATCTGAATTTACACTTTGATAAATATCCTTTAGAGTTGGCACTAAGTTACCTGTAGGGCTTTTTGCACCAGAATACAATTAAACTACTTTAATAAAGTGATACCTTGGAATCTGAACGCCCCAAAATTCGAACAGCTTGGAATGTGAATAAAAAAATCAAGCAAATTTTGCTTCAAAATTCAAATGCTGCTTTGGAATCTGAATGTCAACACATTGTTTGTGTGGCACATATAGAATATATGGCCCATAGCTTTATTAGAATCCCCTCTCATCTTGGAACTTAAACGTTTTGGAACTTGAACAGAGTTCTGGGATGGATTAAGTTCAAATTCCAAGGCATCACCATATCTTGAATTCTAAGGAGATCCTTACTGAGTATAATCAGGCAAATGTAAAGCCTTGTTACCATGTGGTGACATTCTTAAAGGTGAGCTATTCATATTTTTAAGAATTAACCAACTAAACAGTCCTACAATGGTTCATACCCAGTTAGATGTAGCCTGTCCTCTCCACAGAGAGGACACAAACTCCATTCTATATACTATAGAGATAGTAAAGTAGCTCTCTTCTGCATGTTGAACCCATAGGTTCTGTTCCAACCATATATGTTTGTCACTTTGTGTCTGTTAAAGACATTTATAACATAAAGGAATATAATTTTTAAACGTATAATAATTTGTGAAATGCTGCCTGATGCACGTGCTCTAAGTTCATGAATTAAATTTGAAAATTTCATTTGCCTTGACACTATTTCAGGATTCATTAATAATGTGCTCTCCTGAGTATACAAAGATGGTACATTGGAGCCTGTAGCAGCTCTCACTGTTTGTGGAAGTTCTAAAACACACCTCTCCTTGGCCGTGGATATCTATCAATTTATTCTTAGGTTCAAATCTGGCCTCTTTTGTGCTATATATTAACTATTTAACATGCAATTTATTCGATGTAGTATCATTGTTTGATTTTTAAAGTATGCATGTGCATTCATATGCATATGTATATACAGAAAGATAATATGCATCCAAATAGCAATAATACTTATCTTTGCCTAACAAAATCAGAGAAAGTTATTTTCTTCTATTTTCCTATATTTTATAATTTTTATAAAACTAAAATACTTACTTTATGCTAAGATTGTTAAAATATGACAATAATTCAGAAATATGAGACAAGATTTTCACTCCCAAGTTTATAATATAAAGGGGGCACCCTAAAACAACAACGGTAGTAATAATAATATAATTTGTGTTTTTACTAGTACTTTTTAATTAACTCAGAAAGGTATTTAGAGAGGCAACATCATCACCATTGTACAGAAAAGAATGCTTATTTTAACTGTCTTATATAAATAAATGACAAGATTGAGTCCACACATTCCAACCATAAATTTGGTGCATTTTCTTTTTTTTTTTTTTTTTTTTTTTTTTTTTTTTTTTTTTTTTTTTTTTTTTTTTTTTTTTTTTTTT
>PVKE010051249.1:0-10698 GCA_004027555.1 Craseonycteris thonglongyai
ATTTTCCTTGTACATCAGGAGTATTACATTTTATTTAATTGATACAAATGGAGTAGATAAAATCATCACATGCATAGTTCACAGCATAGTTACAATTATGGTATTTGTTTAATGTATTTAGAGTATATTATTTAAGAAGCTTTATACAAATGATACTTTGCATCTAGCGACTCAGCAAAAAAGAAATACTGCACAAGCTTTAGAAAGAAGAAAGACTTCTTTTGTACAACTTATGATACATCAGTTTATAAGTTGCACTTAGAAATAGAATATGGCCCACCACTCTATTGTTTGCCATTAACTACATGTTCACTGTGCAAAAAAAAAAATAATAATTTTAAGGTTGAATTAGAAAAATTTCTAATATATGTACTATTATTTATTCTGCATTTTGTATTATCAAAGAATCGTATGAACTTCTAGTGAATAAAATAAACCTAATTGATTAAATGTTCACTCAAATTTATGGATCTGATTAAGCAATGAGCATTTTGCATACAAATAATTTTGTGCTGCTTGGGTCCATTTAAAGCATCACCAGTGAATTTTTTAAATGAATATTGACATTTCAATATTGTAGTATTTTGCTAACACATTATCTGGTAACAACAAAATAAGCAAATGAGTTTAAAAAGAAGACAATTTAATTTCACATATAAAACAGCTCATGTCTGTTTATTGTGTGTGAGTGGAGACATTTATCTTTGGTAGAATCCTCACCAGGAGCATTACAATGGAGGTGGAGAAGCTATAAAGAACACCCTCACTGTTCGTAGCTATCTACAAGCATCCTTTCTTATGCCTTTACTGAGACAGTATCTTTAGTGATTAAATCCTAAAATCAGGTTTCCTATGAAAAAATAAAAATACACAGTTGCTTTAACCCCAAGTGTGTGTGGAGTGGAAAAAAGTTATCTTTTCTTTTTTCTATGTTCTTCTGGCTGTATTAAAAATCAAATAAACAGGGAACAGATTAACAGGAGAAAAGTAACCAAATTTAATACATATGTACATACAGGGGTGCTATGGAATATGAAATCCGAGGACACGTTGGGCACTTGAGGCTTCTATGCCATCTTGAACTAGGGTATGTGGGTTATGGTTTGAAACTTCAAAGGGCAGAGAGACAAATTACATGGAAATAAAAAATCAAATGCTTGGTAATTAAATGATTGCTGGGCCACCTTCAAAAATGGGACACAGAGAGGACACAAATCAAAAGGGAATTGCTAGGTTTCTCCTTACATATCATGCTCTAGTTTATATTAAACTATAGTTATCTATGATGATAGCTCCCTTCTTGGAACAGGTTCTCTGTCTAAATTTCTTTTAGGCAGTTAGAGGTCAGAGGTATTTCCTGGGTGTTTTGTTTCTTGAAAATAACCAATTTTAAATCATCAATATACCTAATATTCATAATTTGGAGTGGCAAACTCTGCTCCCCCTCATATACAATCACTAGGAAAAAAAGAAATAGTTGCCTTGTCCAAAAAGAGCTATTTGTCTTACACAAGCGTGTTTTTTTTTTTAATAGGCTAGTTTACCTAAAGGACACTACAGAGTTGTTGGTATTCTGAATACTTCTGTTATTTTCCTCTTCTCTCTTTTCTCCACTCTGCCTTGGAAAATTTTTTGTCTTTTTGATCTCTCTCGCTGTAAACTATAGGACTCATGTCAATCTGACATGACGTCCATCCCATGGACACTTGTTTTAAGTGAAAAGTGATGTAAGGACATCCAAATTTCCTTTTGCAACTCTCTTGATTAATTACACAAAAGTCTATTAATGCAAATATTGCAAATACATAAACTGACTTGTTAAAATTAACAAAAGGGAATTTTGAAATAGAAATACATATAATTTGAAAACCAATAATAGACATACAAATCTACACACACATCAAACCTAAACCCTCATCAGTAGGATCCCAATCCTTACAACCTAGATTCACTTGTCCCTTTTCCTCTAATTTCTGAATGTCTCATTCTTCAATCATTCCAATGCATATTTCTGAACTTCTTTTGAAAATTTATTCACTACCATAAAAATTGTTCTTACTTTATGATTCATTCCTTCCTGCTCTCAACACAACCCAAAGATTAAAATAAATTCACTTCAGTGAATTTAGAGGTCAGAACTACTCAGTCTACAATAAAGGCAAGTAAGGGGAGCCAATCTTTCAGTTCTTCCTGTGGAAACTTTTGGACCCAATGCATGTGTCCACAGAGACATACACGTGTAAATTTCAAAGAAAAAAGTGAAAAAGTGTTAATATGAGTCAGCATGATGGCAGTAAATTTTATACTAAGAAAAATGTTTATTTTATTAAATATTACGTCAAATTCTCAGATAGCCTTAGCCTTGAGATAATAAGTTTACGTCTTTTCTCCTGTTAACTGAAGTATGAAAAGTCATTTATCATGTATGAGAAATACAGGCATCTTAAAATGACTTACCAGATGACAGAATTTCTGATGGGCCACACTTAGTTTTGCGAAATCTTTGAAATGAACGTTTGCTTTTTTTACTGTTGGACCGGTCAAAATCTTGGGAAGACCAGTTATTTTCACTGATTTCTGAAAGTGAAAAAGAAATACAATGTGATTTTTTACCTCATTTTTAAAGTAAATTTCTTGGATTGGGAAATTAATGTTTCAGTTACAAAAGGATTGATGGTGATATTTTTCACATACTTATAGAAGTGATCTCTTACACTGAACATACTATTGAATTGATGGGTATGTCAAGAAGAAGCAAAATGTTAAGGAATCAAAATCCTCATTTCTTGTTTTTAAAGATTTATTTCTTTATATTTATTGTTTTTGACAGAGAGACAGAAAGACAGAGAGACAGAGAGACAGACAGAGAGAAGGGGAGGGCCCAGAGCAGTCTCCAATAGTTGCATGTCATTAGTTTTCTACATAGTTTCATTCCACAGGTGGGCAAGGGGTTGTGCAGGGCAGAAATTGGCTGGGTGCCTCCCATATAATAGAAAGCTTGCCCAGTGAGAAAGGAACAGGGAGCACACCCCAGTTCAGCACATGTGTCAGCCCAGTGTCTCCCATAAATCACTACTTAACAGATTGACCACATTACAGGGCATGCTGGTTAGCTCCAGTCTTTAGAACAAAAGTTGTTCACAATGCCACCTTGGGTTTAGTACGAGCTGCACCTTTATAATAACCATCTTGATACTTTAACATTTGTATTTCTAGCTCTCAGGGGATTTAGTTGAGAATTAATATAATCTCTCATTGTATCAGCAAAAACACATTAAATAGCACATTCAAATGCCAGTGTGGGAGAAGAACTGCTCACTCAAAGGGGTTAGAATGAATGCCTAATTAGAAAGAAAATATTTTGTCTCATGCTGTTTAATGCTAATTTCTTATCCCTATGAGCTAATTATGTCAGTCATCCAAAGCTAAACTTTCTGTTTGAAAGGTTTGTTCATATAAAGCTGGGACACATTTATTTTGAAAACTATACACACTTTTGAAATAATATTTTGGGCCTTAGTATAGCTGTGACCATGGTTGATTAATTAAATTTTCTCCCAGCCATAAGAAATTTAGCCGTGGTTAATGTAATATTAAATACAGCAGAAGAGTAAAAATTATGAAAACATCTGAAATGATTTGCTAGCCTAGGAGAATTTAATCATTCACTGGAAAAAATAATATGAATAATTATATAGTAATTATTGATTTTGACAATATGTAAGGAATAATTAGCAAATTAGAATAAAGATTTTACCTGTCTGAAGGACGTCCTTGTGCTGTCCACCTTGGTCAAGTTTATATGGTCAGTGTTATTCTCTACTATCATTCTAGCTGATAGAAAGTTCCAGAAGGAAGACAGTAAAGATTTCTTGATTAGTGATTAAAAAATATAATTTTTTATAATTTCTCCACATACTTCAGAGTTTATCTTCCCTCTGAAACAAATGGACAATAGTATTTTGAAAGAAGTCTGAATTTAAAATATTTGTTAGCTACATGTTTGTTTCAGTATGTTTTATTATTATTTAAAATATTAAGTTTATAAAAGTGATATATTATTTTCAAAAATATATGTGCAGTCATCTATATTGTACATACATTCTCCAATTGTTAATTTAGCTTAATTTAGAAACAAATTCATGGTCCATTACAGTTTATAGCTTACGTTGTATGCCAAAACAATAGAAAAAAGCTGCTTCATATAAACAATAAAAAGCATTTACATGGTTGGACAAACTGAGAGATGGTATATTGTAATCTTGTTGATAGTTAAAACTGAGAAATTATAAAAGATTGGTGATATGAATTTCTTAGGAAGTCTGTTTAGCTAATAAAATTTGCCAATATATATGACATTTCCTTACAAAATCAAAATTTATTTTGTGGGATAGAGAAAAATCATAGAGTCAAAGTGAGTAATAGTTAAAAGTAAACTTTAGGTTTAAAGTGTACGTAAACATTAGATTTTGGATGTGAAATTTTCCATGCAATTTCAAGATAAAAATCACACCTATTCAACAAAACATACTTGTGACTTGGTACATGAAGACCGGTAAAATGAATCTTGTAAGTTTCTTTTTCAAGTTTAAATTTTCATTGTGCAACAAAATTAAGAAAATCTTTATGAAATACTACTTGCAGCATCATAACAATGACACAGCCATAATATTAAAAACTAAGAAATGTTAGAGAATTTTATAAAGACATCATTAAGAATGTTAAATTCTGATTCTTAAATAAGAATTGTTTATCTCTACTTTGCTTTTTATTACATTAATTTTTCAATATATACAGGTCAGGAGGTTACCCTTAAGTAGTATATAAAGATAATCGTACTCAATTTCCATTATGTGTATCTGCTATAATTTAAAAACTAGTTTTATATTTATCAAAATTATGTCATTTCTAGCTTTTTGTTTTTGCCATCATTGCTTCAGTGAATAATGTTGTATATTTTTCCTTTTATATTTTGTTGATAGCTTCTAAAGAAATGGCATTGCCCTATTAAATTTTAAAGAGCATATGTAAATTTGTTATCTATGAAATTTCTATGAGGTCTGATAATTAAGTTCATAAACTTATCCTAGAAAAAGTGCTATAAACCTCATTGCTGAATATCACTATGGTCACCTTTGAAGTACCACCTTTGGGAAGCTTTGCACTTATGCTAGCACCTAGTCCACCCTTCAAAGCAATTTTGGAATTCTTTTTCTGGAATGGCCATCACAGCCATTGTCATATCACCCTTGATGTCCTGAATGTCATCAAAGTGTTTTCCTTTCAATGCTTCCTTTATCTTCAGCTAAAAAAAAAAAAAAAAAGTCATTGGGGAGCTAGATCAGAGGAGTAGTGCATTTTAGTCCATAATCCCATTCTCTGAATCAGTATGTTTTTCTAAAAGTCACACCTTTATAATTTTATGTATTTTTTGCAGTACATCTTTTACCATTCTCTCTCTCTCTCTCTCTCTCTCTCTCTATATATATATATATATATATATATATATATATATATATATATATATATATTTTTTTTTTAACAGAAGAAAACAGCAAGATGTGGAATATATATATATTTTTTAATCAAAATCTGAGAAAAATAATTCAGGCAGACACAGATATTTAACATAAACACTGACCATTGTCTCTACTTATTTTAAATTAAAAAAGAATTAGAAATGTAAGTGGTGGTCTTCAAGAACTAGTATTATAAGAGCCATATAGTTGTTTCTTATCTACAACAAATATGACATATTGAAATGAAAGCAACACACGATGTTGTTCTTCTGTATCCCACACTCAAATACTTCTGAGGATCTATACTCATACCCAACTTTTGAGTGTGATCAACACTTTGAAAATATTTTGCTATTTTACAAACTATAGATAATTTAAGTAATTTTAAAGCTTTCATTCTGAATGATGACTTTGGAAGCTTCCTAGAACCAGTTTTTTACTTCTGTGACATCATTTAGAGCAGTGGATTTCTCCCTAATGGGTGATTGCTTCTTGGGAAATTGCTGTTTTATTTTGAGTGGATAATACCAATTCTTACTGCCAAGAATCTCATCTCTCTTAGGGTCAGAGATCCTTATTATTTTCTACCAACAAAAATATACAAAATTAGTGGTGGTATTAAATTTACGTTGTATACAGGGCAAATAGAGCTTTACCCAGAGTGGTCATAAAGTCTTAACCTAGTGCTTGCAATAGATCGGTATTGTTTCCCTTAGTGTCTACTATAATTCAAAATGTGCTGAGAACAGGAAGGCATATTTCTTATCTGAGGCTCTTTGTTCCCTTTCTCCATTACAAGAGCCTTTAACATTTTACGTATTTTATAAGCTCTTCTCCAGAGAGAACCAACAGTAGATACTGTACTTTGCTGACAAAAACCTAAGGCTAGAAACTAAAATCTCCATTTCCAACATGGTATTATTTCCACTTGAAAAAGGGGACAAAAAAAAATATTCTTGGTTACTTTTCATTGATGTAAGTATTCATCATTGTTTGTTTACTAAATGTCAGCTGTTTTACACATATTATTTCTGTCTCATAAACTACTGTAGTTGGGTACTATGTACATTTTACAGGTAAAAAATGAGACTCTAAAAAGTAAAATAAGTTACTCATTGTCACACTGTTATACGGAGCATGGACCACATACATAGTTGCCAAAACTCTTTAACTCCATTGAGCCACTTTACCCAGTGAAGTTATGATTCTTGATCAATTTTAAATTTATTTCAATGGAAGATATAAATGGAAGGTATTTCTGTGTGCATGTGATTTTATTGCAACCATGTTATTTATAATTATACTCTAAGATCATATTTATATAAAAGTAAATCATTTTATTAGCAGAAAATAATCTCTATACTTGCAGGCAAGGAAATACGTTGTTTCTTTAAGACATCCCACATAGTGTTAAAATTCATAGACTAGAGTGAGATTGTAGTGTTGGGTAAGTGATTTAACCTTTTTGTTCTTCAAATTTACATTAAATTAGTGTAGTGATATTATATAACTCTTTGGGTCATGATAAAGATTAAATATATATATAATATATAATATATGTATATACACACATATATTCACACACATACACATAAGCACATATATACATTAGAACAGTAACTAGCATGTAACTGATATACTTAATAAATGCTAACTATTATAATTTTTTTCTTAAAACAAAAAAGAATACCTTGTTAAATATTTTCATTACAGATATTTTCCAATCAATTGGCTGACAATTTGTTGCTTCTGGTCATATTTATACAGAAAACTTTTTTCTTTACTTTGGCTACTTTAAGATTTTATTCTGCCTTTTGTCTAGACCTTAGCAAAATTGTGAAGCAGGCAAAAACCAAACTTAGTTGATTCACTTTCTATTTTTACTTCATCTTTCAGGAATCAACTTTTTTTTAAATTCTGATGTGATTTCCTATGTGTTCATACACTTATTCACCACAAATAGATTATGAGCTTAACATGATAATCACAAATGCATTTCAATTGGAATAGTGAACTGCAGAAAAAACAATGTTTAGTACAAAGATATAAGTATCTAACTCTATAATTTTAGAAATTTAGGATCAAAGTTTTTAGAGAGTTTGTCTTTTGCAGCATCCTTGTAGTCACGGAGGGTAAGTACCCGCTATATTAAGCCCAGCCCTGCTTACCTTATGTGTGCTACTTTGGCCCCAAGTTTATCATCTATTGTCTTAATAGATTGGATCCTGTGATATTGAATGGATTTTTCCAGATACTTGACCCATGTTGTTTACCAGTTCTGAGCAGATATGGTTGGTGTTTACCCTGGGGTTTTTCCCTAGTTAGTCCTTGAGTAAACCCAAACCTTTGTTGTAACATCTACCTTAATAGAGTTCCTATGGAAACTGGATATATATATATATTTATATATATATATATATCCAAAAATGATAAATGGATAATTTGTGATAGATATTTGAAAAATGCAATTTTAAGAAGTTTTTAAGGCTGCAGACTTCCCATTCTATAAAAATTTCAAGCATAAAAGATATGTTTCATACCACAGACAAGGAATTAAACTGCTGGTTTCAAGTGACACTTTGTATTGCTGATGAAACAATAAAGTTCAGCAGTTATACCCAGCGCCTCTAGATTAAAATTAACAAAGCAATCCCATACTGCATTATTTTTCAAATTATTTCTTTACTTGAGAAGAATGACAACTGTGAAAGAAAATTGTACTCACATGTTTGTTGGTAAGAGGAGCATATGATACTGAAGGTCACGGAAATAGATACTGTAGTGCTTCCTTACCCACAGGGGATATGTTCAAGGACGCCAGTGGATGCCTGAAACTGGATAGAACTAAACCCTATATATCCATATTTTTCCTATACATACATACTCATAGTAAAGTTTAATTTGTGAATTGGGTATATTAAGAGATTAACAACAGTAGTTAATATTAAATGAAGATGTTTATAACAATATACTGTAATAAAAGTTTATGAATCTGGTCTCTTTTTTCTCCAGTAATTTTTATGTTTTTCAGTCCGAACCTATTCCTGAATTTGTCTAACCATCTTTTACTTGCAGTAAAGTCTTGGTGTCATTCATTTGAAGGGATCCCTTGCTGAATTCTGCCTATAGGCTCAGTGTTTTCTGGTGCAACGCATTGACAACAATACGAACACATTTTGTGTTCATACTTTCCATCCACAAACTTAATACATTCCATCTTAACAAAGCACTTAATGCACTGTGGCCATAACTCTTGAGTTGCTGCACAATAGCATAACAAGTACATTTTTCCCCTTCTTCACAATAATATGGCTAAAAGATTTATTCCTACTGTAGATCTTAGCAAGTTCAACATATAAGACTTTTTCTTTCCTTAGCAAGTGGAGAATTTTTACCTTTTCGTTTAAAGAGAGCACTTTATAGCTTTTCTCTGGCACATCCAAATTGCAAGCATCACTTCTCTTATGATTTGGGGCCACTATTAAGTAAAATAAGGGTTACTTGAACAGAAGCAGTGCCATACTAAGACAGTAGATCTGATAGCAGAGAGGGTTTCTAAGTGACTAGAGGGTGGGTAGCATATAAAGTGTAGATATTCTGGACAAAAGGATGATTTATGTCCAGAGCACAATAGAATAGGATGAAGCAAGATCTCATCACTCTACTCAGAATGGTGCATAATTTAAGATTTATAAATTGTTTATTTCTGGAATTTTCCATTTAATATTTTCAAACAATTGAGCACAAATAAATGAAAACACAGAAAAAAGTAACTGTGAAAAAAAAGAAATTACAGTAAAACTAAATAATTAAAAAGTAATCAAAATAGAGATTTAAAATATAATAAATATCTGTACCATTTTAATGAAGATTTTTATTAGATTGATATTATGATCTTTGTTACCCATTACAAATTTTTGTATTTTTTTTTCTGTAACAGAAAAAAGAACATAAGAACCCTTGGAGTTTTGAACAAATCAACATTTTTAGGCTTTCCCTGAACAGATCTCTTTGGAGCTCAGAGCAATTATATGTTTGAGATACAATATTTCTTTGGAGTGCATCTGATTTGCTGATGTGCTATCTCTTCTTCCTTCTATTGTTCCCCAGCAGTGCTGAAATTATCAATATTTGAATTATCTTATGGAATTAACAAAATTTTTATGTACTGGAAGCAAAAGAGATGAATGGGTTCTTCCTGGGACAGCAAACCTGTTCTACAGTGTTCAAAACCAATCTCTGGATCCTAAACTTTTGGATATGTATACCTTTGTTTATGTGAGGAATGAACAGAATCCAGAGGTTAAAAATAAAAGGCAGTTGATTTCTCAGCTCTTTATCTAAAATCATCAATAATCACAGTATTTCTATTTTCACGGTCAACTCAAAAACAACACCAATCCAAGCATTAACAGAAAAACAAATGTAGGAACTGGAAAAACAATATGCTGCTCTTTAACTTGAAATGGATTGTTGAATTGTATCATATAACTGACCCAGACATTCTTTAATGAAATAGTTTTGCTCAAATATAAAAATACATGCCACATGAGTAATTTCATCTGCTTTACCTGTTGGTCTCAAATAATTGATCAGACATGGACCAAAGTGGTTCATATTTTCTCAGATTCAATCTGTTGCCAGATAATTGTTTTAATAAATTCACGCACATTAAGGAACTATATAGTAAGAGCTTAATAAATAAAAACCACTATTACTGTCATCATCATCATCATCACTATTAAGTAACTATTTTGTCTTATCAGTGTATGCGACTGAATTATTAATGTTAAGAGATTTAATAAGCCATGTGATATTTGTGTTGACATTCCTCATTTATAGATAACCACATTGTCCTTAAACTAGTGATTTTCACAAAATTAAACTTAAGGTGGCTTTATGCTTTGACTAGATAAAATAAAAATATCAGCAAATAAAAAAAGTGTGGAAAAGTGACAAGAGAGAAACACTTTAAAGAAGATAAATTTTGGGGAAAGCCGGGACGGCTCAGCGGGTTGAGCGCTCGCTTTGAGGCCATGAGGACCGAGGATCGAATCCCGGCTCCGGCCCAGGCAGGACCCACGTGCTGAACTGGGGAGTTCCCACAGTTCGGTTCTCTAACTGTCTCTGTCTCTGTCTCTCTCTCTATCTGTCAAAAAGTAAAATAGAAATAACTATG
>PVKE010051250.1:0-10700 GCA_004027555.1 Craseonycteris thonglongyai
CCAACCCCCTAGCCATGGACTAGTACTGGTCTGTGGTCTGTTAGGGACCCAGCCTCACAGCAGGAGGTGAGCAGCCACCAAGTAAGCCAGCTTCATCTATATTTACAACTGTTCCCCACTGCCTGCATTACCGTAGCCCAAGCTCTGCTTCTTGTCAGATTAGCAGCAGCATTTGATTCTTATAGGAGCAGGAACCCTATTGTAAATTCCATATGTGCATCACCTCATCCCCCACTCCCCTGCTGGTGCAAAATTGTCTTCCATGAAAGCGGCCCCTGGTCCCCAAAAGGTTGGGGACTGTTGATCTACATTATATACACACCACCACCACCACCACTACCACCATCACACAGTACTTAACACTTTTCAGGCATTTTTATTTGCTAAAGTCCAAGGAAAAAATCAATTTGAGAATTTCAACTAAGTTTTTATAACATTTAAAAATTACCTTACAATGTATTTTTATAACTGAAATAGAAACTCTTCATGACTAGAAACTGAATGGCAAATGCTCACCAGCATTTGTTAGCATCAGGGAGAGAAACTTGTGAGCAAGTTACCTAGTTCCATAAGAATACATTCAGAAGGGGTGGCTGATTCTGGCAAGCTGGATGGGGGTTACTAGTGTTGAGTCACATCATACTACTCACCTTAGGTGTGACACAAATATACTGGACATTATGAAGCCTGGACTTATTTTTTTTAAATCATCATTTTGTAATTTTGTTCACATTTCAATTGGTAGAAGACAAAGCAGACACTTATATTTTCCAAAAGAAAGAAAAAAAATCCTGCCCATTCTTCTGAAATTTAAGTAGGCAGCCCTTGAAAGATCACTGGGAAAAGTCTGTATTTTCTCAGGTTTAACTAAATAATTTATGCATACTTTCACTTTGGCATGATGAAGCAATTTTAGCCTTTAAAACCCACAACTACTCAGGAGGGAAAAGGTCTGGTTCCTGCAACTTAAATAATTTAAACATCCAGGTGGAAATGCTTTCAGCAGTTTCCCTTTCTGAGACAAAGGAAGAAGACTTCAGAATTTTGAGATACCAAGAATAAAAAATTGATAAAAGACATAACCTCGGATGTATTTAATTTAAAATAGAAATTCTGCAATATTTTTTGAATGATGTGGACCAGAGTGAGGGGTAGGGTAAAATGTTTGCTTGCCTGTTGTTTATAGTAAATGAACACAGAGAAAATAGTATGTCAGCATAGACTTAAGTCACACATATATGTAAATATACATATACAAATGGAAACATCTATAACATCTAATATAACCCTATAGCCCATGTCAACTGAAACCTTAAGCATTAGGTAGCTATGAGAAATCTTAGAAAAGGCTGTATTAAGATATACTGTGCTTTAATGCCAGGCTTCCTGGGTTATAGAAATGTGAATATCTTTTAATATATAACTAAGTAGATTATGATGAATGAGAACAGAACAAAATGTCACTTCTCTAGGATGCAGGATTGAAAAAGAATACATGGAACTGCTAAAATACTAGAGGAGATCTTAAAATATAGGTATCCCATTTAATTGACATTCTGAGGCTCTGGCCTCTAAGTCTTCTGTCAGATTTCAGAACTGCCATGGGGAAGTTTGCCTTCCCACTTGCAGGTTTGTGTCATACTTGTAAACGAGCATGGAACTTGGAAAACAACAGCCCCCGTAGATTTAGAACACAGTTTATAATCAGAAAGTTTTGAGGGCTAAGCATTTTCCTGCCATCTTACAACAACAACAACAAATGTATATGGTATTTAGTGTTGCAATTTCTTGTGGGGAAGAAAAACACACCCAACTCATACATGAAGTGCTGTTTGTTTGTTTGCTTTGAATCTTTGTCACATCTAGATTTGATGGCTTATGTAAAGATGAAAGTCAGCTAAGGTATAAAATAAGATAGAGTTGAGTGTGACAAAACTTATACAGAAGAGTAAGACGAAATCTTGCTATGTATGTGTTCTTTAAAAGGAGCAGAGGCTTTGTTCCTTCAGATAGGAAAAGAGGCTCTCAATATTCATGAATTTTAACTACCCCCAACTTTTGGCCCTGTGCATCATGGGTATACAATACACTGGGTCCCTTAAAGAGAGATCCTGAAGAAAATAAGAAAGGTTGCCCTCTGAGCCAACAGGAAATGTTAAGTTTGGCCTGGGCTGCAGAAAAGAGGGTTGCCGAAACCAAACATCATGTCCAGAGCAAGGTTACTATGTTATGATGATTTCATTCTTCATGCAAAGCTGGATTTGTTTGTGTTGTGGTGGAGCGGGTGAGGGCCACTTAAGTGACGTGGGTTAAAGATGTGGAATGGGGAAGAGAGTGATAGTAAACCCTGGACTTCCCAGTGCAGTTAAGGGGTTTGAGATATATTATTCTCAATATATTTAAATAACTGGAACGTCAACAGCTAAGGTATGGAACGTGAATAGTCCAGAAAGAGTTTAATAGTTTAATGTAGGATGGATGGTGGTTTTATTTTTCTTTTTTTTCTTTAGTTATTCTCTCTCCCTCCCTGCCCCCACACCCCCCCCACACACACACACACTTTTTTTCATTTCCTTTTTTTTTTTTTTTTCTTTCTTTTTGGTCATCCATTGACTTTAATTAAGCCCAGCCAGCCTCTTAAGCATGGGAAACTTGGAGAAGTTTTTTGTTTAAAGTGACCTTGTTCCCAGGGCTTTCCCTACAACTCCTCTCAGCTCCTTTGCAAGGATGAATATTCACACTCTTGCTCTGAATTTTAGAACAGGGCACCTGGCATAAACAGAAGATTTCAATCTCATAGTAATAATAATTTTTTTTTAAGAAAAAGAAATCTTTCTTCATAATGCTGCTAGTTATACTTTTTAACTGTATTAAGTCAATTAATTCAAATTTTAAAATAATGAAATTACTAGCAGAAACACTAAACTTCTTTTAGTATATTAAATTGGGCAGATTGCTTCTCTCCTTCTAATTATGAATGTTGCAGTTACAAAAGAAACTGTCATTTTGATAGAGCAAAAGACAATCTGTCTGCCAAAAATGTCCAACCATAATTCTAAAAAAAGTCATCAGCATCAAGAACATGCTACTTTGTTTGATGTACTGTCTTTTTGGAAACCTAATTTGCTTTCAACCTCTGAGACAACACATAACATAAGTTCGTGTGACTAATTTTTCTTGGAAATATGAGTAATTAGAATTAGGGGCCATTTCATAGCAGGAGTGGACAGGTTTTTAAAAAATTCAAACTAAGTGCTGTAGTTATTTTCTTTGCTATTTTCTTTTTTTTTAATAGCACTCCTAAAACCAAGTAAAGAGGTGGGGGGTGCTGAGCTTTGTACTGGAAAATGTGAGTCCCCATGTAAATTGTGAACGATTGCAAAGAATGGAAAGGTTTATTACCTGAGGTGAGCCCTCCCAGAGTTCCTGGAGTATAAAAGCATTAAGCGTATGTTCTAACAAAGTCATAAAAATCAATAAACAGGAACCCCCCACCTGTGCAATAGCCCCAGTGTTAAGTTTTATACATGTAGTAATAGTGCGTATCAATTTTCACCACCCTTCCTACGCCAGCTATTACAGGGCCTACCACCACCGGAGGGACGGCAAGAGCCACGCCATTCATCCATCCCACGGAGTTGTCTACATGCCAGGCCCATTGCATCACTGTCACTTTTATTCTATCTGCAACTGGACAAGGCTGCAGCCCTAGCTTCTATACACCCACTCAGTACTGCAACAATCGCAAACTGTGTGCCTCTGTTTAAAGAGTGTACAAGTCCTCCTGAAAGAAAAACAGAACTGTTGCATATTAATGCCCCAGACTCTGAAGGATCATACAATAGAAGGGGGAAAGACTCGTCCCTGTCACTGATATGTGACCTTGTACAACTGCTGCCATCTCTGGCATATCCACTAAGGTTTCAAAAACAATCACACATTCTCGATAAGCACCCAGCTGACCAGGTTTCTACAACTAGTTATAATCTTCAAGCTCCTTAATCGCCTAAAGATTCAGAAAGCACAGGTCACCGTTTTATTACATGTGTGGTAACATATGCTAAAAATTAGGCCCTAAATACGTAGTATTTTCACTAGGTTACAGAAATAACTACTAACATAACACTTATTTCATAATTAAAGGAAATCCTCTCACCCCACCTCCCCGTTTTTACCAACAAGGGAGAAAATATCACTGAATGTGTAACCTTTGTACCACATCCACTCTTCACCATCCATTACTCTATATGGGGTGAGGAGGGTAGGCTTATTAAAATCCCAGCAACTTGTTGGTAAAAAGGTCCAATAACTTGGGGAAAATACTTCACTTGGGGCATTCGGGAAAATAAATAAATAAAAGAATAAAAAAAGCCCCATTTTAATTATAATCCAAAGATAACTGCTCTGGAGTAAAGAGGAATATTTAAGGAGAGCTTTCCTTCCAATACAGGATTTGGGTGATTTTTTTTTTCTTCTTTCTTATAAATGGTTGTCTTGGCCATACTTTTAATAGATCTGAAAAATAAAAGGCAGCCCTGGGTGATGACTCCTCTTCTCCCTTACCCAGCGAAAAAACAGAAACAAAAAAAACAGTTTTATCTGTCTAGGGTTGCCTTTGATAGTGCTCACAGCACGGAAGTGCCACTCATGGCTACTTAAAGCTGCGTCATTTAGGAGCATAAAAATAGAATAAAGTTGTGCAGCAAATGAGAAATTATGCTATAACTCAAGTGCTGTGGCATGGAACACGCAAAATGAGCCATTTAAACATTTGCGAGAACCAAATGAATGAATGAATGAATGAATGAATGAATGGAAATGGAAAATATAACTCTGGTGTGATTTCCATAAAGGTGTGCTTAAGTCTGACTAACTTCACTGCCATCCACAAGAATAGTTGCTATGGATATTATGAGAAAATTAGACATTTCTAGCAATGCAAAGAAAGTGAAGCACTTTCAACTGCAGTTGTGAACAGCTGGCATACAATAGATAATTTAAGGGAAAGTGACCCTTATGTATAATTTTTAACTGAAGAACTGTCAGGCCCCATTAGGTCCAATAGGGCCTGCCAGCACCAAGATCGGTTTATAGGAGTATTGTATTAGCATAGTTTCTGAAAGAGCAGCGTGAAAACATAATATGGGAATTCAGTAAATTTAGTGTTTTTTTAAACCGCGCACATTATTTGTTGTGCTGACATCAATGTTCTCTGCCTGTGTATTCAGGATGAAAAGCCCAACAGGGTAGCAACTGCCATGGCAAACAATTTGTAAAAAAAAACCCTCTGAGCAGTTATATGAGTTTGAAAAGTAACCCCTAAAGTTAAAAGGGAAACCCAAATGGTGGCTATCGTACTGATTATTCACTGTCATACTGAATGCTTATGACTCAAAGGCCTTGAAGGAACTAGGGCAAGGAGCAGGAGAACTATGTACGCCAATTCAAGTGAAATCCTTGTTAGGAAGAACGGGAATTCCTGGTGTGTGAAGAGGACACCATCTTATATATGTGGAGAATATAAAGCATACATTTCAAAAATAATAGCCAAAGTAAATCAGAGAGAGAGGGGTCACATTTTACCCTACAAGTTGGCCATTCAATGAAGCAAATATGTATTAAAGCTTCCTTGGCATTAGAGAGTTATCTAACTTAGCCACATGGCAGAACGATAATGATATACAAGTGGCATGGATTTGGGGCAGAGTACAGGAAAGAGTGCATACTCAGGGAAAGGAGAATAAAGCTGATGTATATACAAAATAATGTAGCCTGGTGCCTTGGTACTCAACTAATGGTGGCTGTGTTCAGCATCTGGTGGAAGACACCATCCTTAATTTTGTTGTGTGGCCTGGTGCAGTTTAAAATGTTTGCCTTCACTCTCTAAACCTTAGGAAGAACTGCCTGATGTTGTCTTGTTGGTGTTCTTTGGTGTAAATGTTTCTAGGAAATTTCAGGCACTTATATCCCAAATTAATGGGATTTTGGCATCCCTTTTCTCCCTTTTAATGTTGCACTGATGTGGAATTAATCTTTCTATTTCAATGGTGTGTCTTTGTTACAAATATTAATCAAGTCTACTACTTCATATACTTAAATCTACCATTTTGTTATTTAGAGAGGCAACTAGTCACTTCCATAATTATAGCCACTTAAATCAAAATCTGCTAATTAGATAACGTTGTGGGGCTTTACAGGTATTATAGAATATTCTTTACTAGACACTATATTACAAGCAATCATTAGCTCAGTTTTAAAAGGGATTAAATACTAATGTATTTTTTAATTTGCCTTATAACCTAAACAAGCAATCAATGTACATTAATAAGCATAATTGTTTTGTTGGCATCTGTCCATTCATTTGGTCCACCTTGACAGCTACAGCAAACACATCAGCAAAACTCAGTAACCACAGTGCGGAAGGAGGGATCGCCAGTGACATCCTCTCAAATAAACATTATGTTTTAACTCATTCTGAGGGGATACCGGGATGGCTCGGTGAGGTGAGTGCTCATCTTGCAGCCACGGTCTGAGAATGGAATTCTGGCCCTGGCTCGCGCGGACCCATATGCTGACCTGGGGTGTACCCCCAGTTGGGTTCTCCTATATGGGAGGCCCTGATTCAGCTCCCACCCTGGGAATGTTTCCTATGTGGGAGGCCCTTGGCCTGGCTCCTGCCCTGTGTAGCCCTGTACCCTCCTGTGGAATGAAATTATGTAGAAAACTAATGACATACAACTATGGAGACTGCTCTGGGCCCTCCTCCTTCTCTGTCTCTGTCTTTCTCTCTCTCTCTCTCTCTCTGTCAAAAACAATTAAAAAAAATCTTAAATTATTTTGACATTGAGAGATTTAAACCTCTGTAGCTTGCCATAATGTTCCCCCTTACATATGTTCCAGACAAGGAGTTTGATAGATATTTCCACCTCAAACATCACTTTCAAGTGGCCATAAAAGAAACCTTAATGAGGTGATAAATGTGTTTACTTTTGATTAGGTGAGCTGCTCGATAAGATAACATGGAGGACCACTTTCCAAGAGTAAATATGAACAGAAATTGCTGGTCACTGCCAATCTATTGGGATTGTCGAGGTAAAGACATCTGCAACAGGAACCCCTCACTCTTCCTACGCACCTTTCTGTTGGCTAATTTGGCTGTGCCAATAGAAAGAGTAGCGTGTGTCAGAATTTTTGTTAACATCCGTGGACTCCAACAATTCTTAGAAAACCCATTCTTGGATGCTAAGACACTGAGTTATTATACAACATGACCACAATTTTTCCTATGTTATAGTACAACTCTTTTCTTTTCTGTCTGTTTCTTGATAAACTGTGAGACCTGAGATTTTCTTTTCTTCATCTCTGTATTCTCTGAGGCTAGCCCTGTGCCTGATCCACAGTTGCCAGTAACTGGTGTCTTTTGAATGCATACACTGTGTTGTTTTTGATGTTTTCTAGAGACACTGTAGCAGTGTTCTGTAATTCTAGAGATCTTCCTTATGTGGTAGGAGCCTTATATCTCATCCCATGTATACAGATTTTGATGTCATACTGCCTTTTAATGAAACAGGGCAATAGAAAACACCAAGAGCACCATCCAACAATATACTCTCTTCTTGTTTCAGTTGACCTTCCTGCAGGGTGACTTTGGCATATTCGTCACAAAGGTACAGTGATTCCATTTCACACAAGGAGACTGTTATCATTTGGTCCTTGACAACTTCCGAAAACAGCTACTCTTAGCCAAACAAGCAAACTTGTAACTGATAACATCAGAAGGAAAATAAGGCCAACATGGCAGCCCCACCACACAACTTGTATGCGTTAAAAAATAAAGGAAATATGAATACAAGGTAACTTATTCAGTGTCACTCGTACATATTTATAGTTTAAAAATTAGTCAAAGTGTATCCTGAGGTTACACCTACAGGAAGCCAGATGTGCCTTCTGTGTGTGACCTAAGACAGGCCTAGAGCAACAGCTAGATAATTTCTCGCTCATCCTCTACACCGTCGATTGCGGCGGCTTTCTGAGGTGAGAGAAACTGACAGCACTAACTCTCCAGGGCAGAACTTTCCAGTCAAGTGGATCAACGGACTGAAAATCTCTTATGAATAGTCATTAGGCCTTCATTACAAACCCCTCAAAACCCAGTTCTCTTTTCGCAACCAAATGCCTTTTGTCATCTTCACAAGGTGCATCATTTAATTACCAATTGATTTCTTTATATATGACAACATGTCAGATAGCAAAATACAGTGTATCTCCCTTAGGGGGAGAAGTCTGTTAACTATCAGTATGCCAGATTATGAAATTCTCTAAAACACAGGCACCCTGTATACTGTTTCTTGAATTAATCTCTTTTTTTCTAACAACTGAGTTTCTTTCTTTGTGTTGTAAAAAGCCAATAAAAGAAAAGAAGAAAGCTAATGAGTATCATGATGTTGTCCTCCCATGCCCTGAAACATTTTTAAATTAGTGAGAATACATTTTAAGCTTTCTCTATATGAAGAAATGAACACTTAACAACATAGAGAGCATATACAGTAAATTCTAAAATATAACTACATAGAGAACTACCATAGCCCATCTTTCTACATTAAAAAAAAAAAAAGTCAAACAGTTGTTCTCATTATACCGAGAATTTACTCAGTTTCTGACTTAGCTAAGGCACTGACTCTTCCACTGCACAACTGCTGCCTGATAATCAAGTCAGTACTGTATTAATAAGCTGAATAATAAGGGAATTTCAAAAATGTACAGGACTATTATACCGTAACAATAAAACCTCAAACGGAGTAAACCAGGGCAGTGCTGAAGGTAGGCGTCAGAAAATAATGAAACCAGTGTTACAGCAATGCACTCCATTGTGTGGTAGGGTAAATGCCTGCTTCTTTCATACACAGAAGCCACATTACATGAGTCCGAAATGTTCTCAGAGCGTCACTGTGACTGCTTGTGCTAGAACCTGGCACCGACGGGCACTGAAAGCTGACATTATACTGTAGGATGGGCTGCAGGTGTGCAGGCCTGGGAACGTGGTCTAATTACATATTTTCCTGCCGCGCAACAATTAAGGTCGCCAAAATAATTGCCAGTTTCTTAATCCCTCTCTAACAAGACTGACATAAGGAATGGTTTATTTTTCTCTAGTTGTTTTGAAAGTGTGCCTCAAGATTTTGGTTTTCTATGGAACTGCATAAAACTAATTCTTATGTTTAGATATGTGATTATACCCATTGTTAAAACAAGAAAAGAAAAAAAAAAGCCTGTCTGAATTGTAGTCAAACTAAAATAATAATAATAAAAAAAAAGTGAATTGTATAACCTGGTAGGTGGTTTAAACATTTTTCCTCTCCAAGAAGGTACGATTTTCTTTAAAACCCTCCCTATATTTCTACTTTATGAACTGCTCAAATCATGTGGGATGTTAAAATGTGCTGGGGTGAGGGGAAGCAGACTCTAGGAAAACACAGACAAAATAGGTGTCTTCACTTATTTAGTGATGGTTCTTAACCTTTGGGGAGGTCATAGAGCCTCTTAAGGATCTGATTACATATATAGACCCACTGCCCTGGAAAATGCATCAATGTACAAAAATGTTACATGCAATTACTGGTGGTCCTCAGATCCCTTAAAAATCCATTAATGAATTGCAGGGAAAGAACGCCAGTCAACTAGCAAATGTTGCAACTATTTATACGCCACCCTTTTTTCATCCATCTTTGCATCCTCTGAGCCATCTGACCACCACGTGAAAGGCACAGCATCTACCACGGGTGTCAGGAACCACATTTGTGGGATTTATATTCCTAACTAAAACCCATTTATTTCATTATCATTCATTGTCAATTTCCTATTTTAGCTGGGCTAATTGGGCAGAGCTGAATCATTTAGCGAATTTTGAGCCAGCTTACTCACTCTTGCCCCTTTTCCTACAAATCAGAAGATAACAGTGCCTGGTGATTGAGTACTTAGCAGACAAACTGAAGTTATGTCAAGCGCATTACGATTTAACACAGGCTGAATGGTAGGGGCAGCAGATGTAACTAATGGGGTTAGAGAGAGAAGTTTGAGTGGAGAAAGAAGGAATGGGAGGGAAACAAAAGTGATTGTATTGGTAATAGAGACTTCAAAGAGGAATAGTTTGGAAGATTTGGGGGTGGGGATCTGGCAAAGGGGAAAAGAGGCACATCTGTCTATGGAGTAGCTGATACAGGAGAGAGGAAAGGCCTGCCAGGAGAGAAAGCAAAGGAGGAGAATCAAAGGCAAGGAAATGCAGAGCTGCAGAAGAAAGGAAGCTTGATTCTATTTACGGAGGTAATGACACAAGGCCTCATACAGTTGGAACTGTCCCAAATTGTCCTGCTTTGAGTGTCCCGTCCGTGAGACATCTTGTTAAGTTGGAGACAAAAAGTAACTGTAATGATTTCGTCTTGGTGTTTGAAAAACCTTTTCATCACAACACTAGTGTGTGATTTAAATATTAACTGCTCCCCCCCTCCTTTCTTCCTAGTGTGTTGGATGTTTAAAAATAGTGGTTGGGCAAAAATATGTTCTTAGTGAATGACTAAAAGTTTAATTTTATGGATAAAAGTGAGGAACAGGTGTGCAGTTTCTCTTTCCCAAGACAGATGACTAGGCTGATCAGAGGCACTGTTTTAAACAAGAAAGAAAACAATGATACTGTCCTATTTCAA
>PVKE010051251.1:0-10682 GCA_004027555.1 Craseonycteris thonglongyai
TTCTATCTGCTACCATGCATGCTGAGCCTTATTTTTTGTGGTTTCTATTGAGCTGAAGAGTAGGAGATGGGACTAGGATATGTTAAAAATACTACAAAGTTGGGAAAGCCGGGACGGCTCAGCGGGTTGAGCGCTCGCTTTGAGGCCATGAGGACCGAGGATCGAATCCCGGCTCCGGCCCAGGCAGGACCCACGTGCTAAACTGGGGAGTTCCCACAGTTTGGTTCTCTAACTGTCTCTGTCTCTGTCTCTATCTGTCAAAAAGTAAAATAGAAATAACTATGCACTGAAGACAAAAAGATAATTTCTCTCTATAAATGTGGATAAAAAAAAAAAATACTACAAAGCTCGTTATTCTTAAGAGATTCAGTGATTTTTCTTGAATAAGTACTCTCTGAGTTGTTGCAAGTCTTCATTTTATTTCCATAGTTCTAAAAAAGTTAATTCTAACAGTTTCATCAGTTCTGTTGCTTTTTTATAGGGGCAGATTCCAGAACTCTTTACCTCATCATTTTTGTTGATGTCACATTGTGGGAAAATATTTAAACTTTGTGGGGGGGTTTTGTTTGTTTGTTCTTTTTTGTTTTGTTTTCCTGTAAAATGCCATTAGCTTGTAGCAAATTCAAACTTGGCAAATTTTAGTGCTCAGTAAATATTTGTTGAGTGAATGCTAAAATTACATAGTGATGTAGTGAACTGGTCGTCTGTCAGCTGATGTGGAATTCTCTCTCTTTTTCTTTTTTTTTTCATGAAGAAAGCATGGCTACACCAATATGCTCACATTTGATTAAAGTTCAAAGTTTCCATTTGTATTTTATAAGCTAAAATATTTTAAAATGATAATTATTATCATTTCTTGGCCTTTTGGCTAAGATTAAGTGTAGAATGATAATTGTTAGGTAAGTACATTAATTTTCATTGATTTTACTTTCCTCACCTATAACATGAGAGAATTTGATCAAAATCTTTAGAAGTCTCACATTCTTTTTTTTTTCTTTTTCTTTTTTTTTTTTTTGGTAGAGAAAGAGACAGAGACAAAGACAGAGAGAAGGGGGAGGGCCCAGAACAGTTTCCATAGTTGCACATCATTTGTTTTTCCACATAGTTTTGTTCCACAGGTGGGCGCAGGGCTGCACAGGGCAGGAACTGGGCTGGGGTCTCACCCCGGTGAGTACTGAACTGGAGGCACTCCCCAGTTCAGCATATGGTCCTGCACAGGCTGGGGCTGGGATTCAATCCTCGGTCCCCAGGGCTGCAAAGTGAGTGTTTAACCCATTGAGCCATCCTGGCTTCCCCTCACATTCTTTACTAATCTATGGTATACATTCTATGACTCTGTGATTCATTTTTCTGATGTTTTATAGAATGAATAAATCAGGTTTCTTAGAGTAATATGTGGCCCTGTTAGCAGTATTCACATTTCAGGATCTTGTTGGAAATGCAACATTTTAGATTCTACTCAATACCTACTAAATCAGAAATAATGAGGATGGGGTATTCAATCTGTTTTTAACAGCTCTGTAGGGGATTGTGATGTAGCTGATGCTTATGAAACATCGTCCTAGAAATTCTTTGACTCTGTAGAGAAAGAGAATCAATGACTCGTTCTCTGACTACAACAGCACCACCTTCTGTATACTCTGTGAAATTTCCAGTTATTCTGCATATATTTGAAATATTAGACTTGATCAGTATACAAATTAGATTAGACATCACTTTTAGTTCCATAAATTGAATTAAAAACATAGAACCTAGAGTTGTGAAATCAGATAATTTATTACAAGAAAGTTAAGTTGTACTTAAAAACTTATTATGTAAAGTATTTCCCATACTTATCAGTGAATCTACAATTTCTGAACCATGTTACATTTAAGTAATTACACATTATCTGAATTAAAATAAATTATTAAACCCTCATGGTTGTCATTGTTTCCATCTGCAAACAAAAGTGGTCTCAATGGAAACTTTCAGCTATAAAATTCTATGATTCAAATGTTTAATAGCTTATTATTATGAGCGTTAGAATATTAAGCATTATATGTAACAAATAATAGAGGATTCTATTTCTGCAACATTTTCATCATGATGTTTTAGCAATCCTAACACATATCTTTTAAGAGTATTCTAAAGATTGTAAAGATTGTTTTTGCTTTTTTATTGTCTTGAGAATTTATAAGGTGATACTACCAGGTGTTACTTTTATGAGAAAAAATTAATAATAATTTTTTGTGCCCATGCTCTTTGAACATGACAAATTCAACCAAGCATACAAATGTTTGTGCTATTGATAAGCCTCAGTAGTTAGAATCACTTCCCAGGAGAATTTATAAATAAAAAGGGTTCTCTGTTTCCTTATTTGAAACACCTAACTGAAAAAAGAACATCTGTTGACTATTTTTCTAAGAAATTCTCTACCATGAAGATTCATCTTTTTTTCTTTATTTTGTTCTTTTGGGTCACAGTTTTACCAGGTAATGCAGAAATATTTATGAGAGTGTTTGTGCTGATGAATTTGACAAGACTTCAGTTGATTCTTGTTAAAAATATGGAAAAATATTGTGATCAAAAGATTTTTATACTAAATTCAGTATGATACTCTGGATTGGACCCTAGAACAGGAAAAAGAAAAAGACAATAGTAGTAAAACTGGTGAAATGTGAATAAACTTCTAGTTTACTTAAAAGTATTATACCAATAATATTGTATTCATTTTGATAAGCATAGCACGGCTAAGTGAAATGTTACCGTAAGGGGTGTTGGTCTCTGTTTTCTTTGCAACTCTTCTGTAAATCTAAAATGATTTCAAGATGAAAACTTTTGAAACAAAAATTAAGTTTAATGCACTAGTTTTGTTTTTTTAATTCTGAAACAATTAGTTAAAATTTATTTTTGCTGGAAAATATATTTTTGAGGATCATCAGCTAATAAAGAATAGATAGTTCTGTGTTAGGGAATGATCTATTTACCCTTTCCTTCTTTTTAATCTCTGCTAGTATACTACTTCCAGTAAAAAGCCTTTCTTAATATTTTTGTTCTTGATACTTTATATTGGTAAATCTTGTCCCTTATAGGCCTTTCATTAAATATTTCTAGTCACTACTCTTCTGTATGCTACAGAGCACATGAATGTTGCATATAATACCTTATACATGAGCTGTATTTTTCATGAAAATTTTCCTCTCTCAAAGATTATCTCTTCATATCAGGTATGTAACACAACTCTCTTTTCCCAAATTGATGTGTAAGTATTAATTGTACATAAATAGAATAATAAGTTTTGAAGATCGAGAAATCATTGAGCTTATTCCATTCTTTGTAAAGAGTTCAAGTCTACCCAATTTATGGTACTGACATTGAAATCGGGCTCAAATTCACCAATGCTTAGGAAATGCCTATCTTTTTAGTTTCTAGATGATTTTTTTTTAGGCCAAAAGGAGTCATAAAAGAGACCTAGAAGACTAAATTGATGTATCTTTCTTTGTGAATATTATAAAGTCAACCGTGACAATTGAAAAATTTACATGTAACAAATGGGTAAATTTCACTTGAAGTTTGCAAGTGGATAAATTTTTAAATAAGGACCAAGAAGCATCAATTAAGTGACAAAGTAGTACAGTTGTTAATTTAGCTAAGAAAATAACTTCCTCTTTCTCCATTCAAAAATTGTTAGAAAAGGATCTCTGGATTTTTTCCAGCTTCAGAAAGAATAACAATAAGAATAAAGACTTTATTAACATCTGATAAAACTTTTTCTTTTAATTTCAACAATAGCTAATATTAATAAATCACTATGGCAAGTGTGTTTATATTTTAACTCATTTTTTCCTTATAACAGTCATATCAGGTACCCCTACCAATAACTAAAATTATTTATGCATTTAACAAATTTAAAAATTCTGTGTTCAGAAAACTTAGAAATTATAAACCACTTGAGGACTATAGTAACAGAGATTACAACATTAATGTTAACATTTTGTATAGTTTTTTATATTATGAAAATGAAGTCATTGTTCTTGTTAATTATACATGTACAATTTAAAAAAAAGAAATCCTAGCATTACTGACAAAAAGAAACCTGAAAGTTGAAAAAATAAATCTGAAAATATATATTTTCTCCACAAAATTAGAATATATGTGATATGGAATATAGACATTTTAGAAAATAGTAAATGCACAATACTCTTGTCTTTCATCTTATAATTAGTTCACCAACATATGGTGGTTGAACTAAACCAAATAAACTTAAATGTAAGTAGCATGACTTAGCATTCCTTGGTTGTATTTTTTTTTTTAAGATTAATTTTATTGTTTGAAAGAAGGTGAAAGAGAGAGAGATGGAGAGTGGGGAAGGCCCAGAGCAGTCTCCATTATTGTACACCATTAGTTGTGACAGCTTTATTCCACACAGGTGAAAGTAGCGCCACACATGGGGCGGAAACTGAGCCTGGGGTCACCCACGTGGGAGGCAAGAACCCGTGTTGCTTAGCTATCTTGGTGGTCACAAGTTGTGCTACAGTTCAGCATATGGGTTTGCACAGACTAGAACTGGAATTCGATCCCCAGATCTCACAGTTGCAAGGCAAGTGCTCAACCTGTTGAGCTATCCCAGCATCTTCATCAGTTGTTTTTTTGTTTCTTACCTTCAGATAGTGAAATTTGTAACTCAAAATGGAAGTAGAAAAACTCATTCCCGTCTAAGACAATTGAAGATGAAAACAATTTGAGATTAAAGTCCTTAAGTTTTCTATGCAGGGAAATTTCCAGTTAAGTCACTTAGGTTTCCACTTCATTTTCTAGTTTATAAATGCAATGAATGTTTAGAAATGTGGTATTATTTCATTCTCACTTATTATTTCACTTTGTCTGCCAAATTGAAAATGTGTGCTATTGCCAATAATTGTTTTTCTTTAAATCTGACATGTGCCTTTGATTATAGACTAGGAAGTATACTTTTGTGATAAAAGAGTAGCCATAACTCCCCCCAAGCCCCCATTTTTAAGGAGGTGAATGGAATGCAAAGGAATGAAATAGTAGATGAATAAAATGAAAAGAAAACTGTGAGTTAAAAATATTCTAGAAAATATCTTGCTTATTTCTAGCTTATATATTATGTAGGACATTTTATATTTGTTTAAAGAAAGTCTCTAGTATGCAATATGAATGTTACATATGACATACTTTGTGAGAACAATGGAAAGAGAAATTACTTTCTTGAAAGTGATCAGCCGAGACTTCAGAGAGAAGATTGTATTTGAACAATGTATCTGAGGCCAGGGACGCTGCTAAGCATCCTTCAGTGAGCAGGATGGCATCCCACAGCAAACATTTGTCCAGTCTGAAAGGTTAATAATGCCTAGACAAAAAACCGTGCTCTAGGAACTGGCCTATAGCTTAAAAAGGAGTTTAGAATTGACCCTTAAACCGTACATGTTTAAACTGTATGGGTCTACTTACACATGTATTTTGTTCAATAAATACTATAAATTCATTTTCTTTTCCATGTAATATTTTAAGATTTATTTTATTGTTTTGGACAGAGACAGAGAGACAGAGAGAAGGGGGAGATCCCAGAGCAGTCTCCATAGTTGTGCATCATCAGTTTTTGACATGGTTTTGTTCCACACAGGTGGGCGGAAGCTACGCAAGGTGGGAACTGGGCTGGGGGCCTCCTGCTTGAAAGTCACGCCCCCTTGAGACAGGAGCTAAAACTGCGAGTGAAAACTGAATTTGGGGCCCCCCGCATGGGAAGCACACCCCAATTCAGCATGATCCTTGGTCCCCAGGCTATAAAGTGAGCACATAACATCCTGAGCCATCTCGGCTTACCTTTTTTTATTTTATAATTTTTTAAAGACTTATTTTATTGTTTGAGAGAAAGTGAGGAGAGATGAGAGAGATAAAGAAGGGGGCAGGACCCAGAAGAGTCTCCATAGTTGTACGTCATTAGTTGTGATACGCTTTTATTGCACACAGTTGGATGTGGGCTGATTAGGGTGGGAATCAAACCGAGGGCAACCCACATGGAAGTGAGAAGAACCCTTACCTCTATCCCGGTGGTTACATTACACCATAGTTTGGCATATGAGTTTTCACTAGCCAGGGCCAGGATTTAATCCCTGGACCCCACAGTTGCAAAGCAATTGCTCAACATGTTGAGCTATCCCAGCATCTCCCTTATAATTTTCTTAATAACATTTTTTCCTCTAGCCTATTTTATTGTGAGAATACAGTATGTCATACATATAACATTCAAAATATATGTTAATTGACTATTTATTTTATTGGTAAGGTAATCAGTCAACAATAGCTATCAGTAGCTAAGGTTTGGGGGAGTCAAAAGTTATATGCAGTTTTCAACTTTATTGGGGGGTCGATGCACTTAAGCCTCACATTGTTCAAAGACTTCAAATCAAAGGGCTTCTGAAAACACATGGGCCGTACTATAATGTGAAACATAAAATTAAAATGTATATACTTGGCTTGGAATTGCTCTTACAGCCTACCAGACCAACATCCCTCTATATCCCAAGTATTTCCAACTATCCTAAATAATAAACTTCTAGTGATTGTCAATCTCCGAGCTACAATATGAAACATGTAGCTTTGAGAACTGGTAATTTCAGAAATCATGTAATGTCCAACAATGACCACACCTTCTCAACATTCTCATTATTTTTTAAATCAATGTCATCTGTCATCAGACATGTCTAAGTTAGATAATTTCTGCGCAGGAGTAAATGCAAAAACTGTTCAGGAGAGTTGTAAGAATTCAGATAAATTGCTTAATATTGTCTCTCTCTTTCAACATTTAGAAACAGATTATGGACACACTCAATAGTTTGGTGGTTACCTGGAGAAGGGGGAGAAGGGGGAAGGAGAGTTGTGGGGGGAGGTTGGGAGTAGGCACCAGATATATGGTGGTGGAGGGGGACCTGATTCTGGGAGGTGGGCACATAGTGCGATGCATGGGTGATGTGATGTGGACTTGTGCATCAGGAAACTATCTAATTGTTACCAACCAATGTCACCCCATTAAATTTAACAATAAAATATAATAATAAAAAAAAATTAGAAACAGTAAAATCAACTTGCAATAGAAATCTAGAGATCTCGTAAAGTATAATATTCTATCTAAGTAATGTCTATGAAGGCACAAAAAGGAGAATCCAAATGCAATTATTAATAGATGATCATAGAGGCTAAGCTTAACAGAAGGTAAATTATGAACACTTTTTTTTCCTGTTGACTTTAAGAACTATCCTTGAGTTTCTATCTAGTAACTTCTAAGTCAGCAAGCTGGCACATCTTGCTCACGTCCAAGATATATTCTGATTTCCACTTTTGACCTTGCACCAAGCATAATACATTTACCAAAACTTTCCTCAGTTAAGATTTTCACAGCCAAAACTTAGAAGGGTGGGGGTGGGGGTGGGGGTGGGGGTTCTTTTGCCCTACTCTATGATTTCTTGCTTCATGGACTTTTTCCATTTAAAATATGGGTGTGTCATAGCTAGGTTACTAATTTTAGTCATTCCTTCCTTCTTACAGCCAGGAAGAAATACCCCCAATACGGTAGCTTGGATTTGAGGAGAGAGTGCAAAAATGGTAATGGTCAATGTAAACTTGAGTGCCGTGAAAATGAAGTTAGGATTGCTTACTGCATGAGACCTGCTACTCATTGCTGCTTGCAGAAGTAAAGAATGCAGAAGAGAAGAAAGAGAAGAGAGGACCAGTAATACTAAGTCTTCCCAGCACATTCTTCAAGGCCTGTGTACATCTGTAATACACAAAATATTAAATAAAGTGCAATACTGAACCATTCAGAAGTGGTTCTATGTCACACACACTCGTATCTGGTGCCTTTGCATTGCATTTTCTTTTGATCGCTCTTGGTACCAGAATAGCAGAACTATTTTATGGAAGTTCTTCAACAACTATTCAAAGTTTCACTTGCCTTGTGTGTGTTGACGTAAGCAATGTGAGAAATCCTAGGTCAAAGAAATGGGAGGAGCACATTTATGAGATACAGATCCATCATAGAAATATGCTGTTATTTTATCATTAAACTTTGCTCCATAGATTATCCCATGAAATTTTTGTAAATCTACTGGGCTTGAGAGACTCCACATTGAGAGTGCAGGTTCTTTTCATGAGAGAGACAGAGCTGCAGGGAGAGAATGGACAGAATGTAATAATGAAGGAGCAGAGGAAAATCCCAACCAAGTCCAATTTTGATACTTATAATTTAGTGGAGAAAAAAAAAAGATATATATATATATATATATATATATATATATATATATATATATATGTATCAGGAAATAGAAGATAGACCAAGAAAGAAAAATAATTTCCAAAAAGAGAAAAGGCTATATCCTTAATTAAATATTTTGATGAAGTTAGAATCTATGAATGATAGTAATAGCTGAATTCAGCACCTCCATCCTGAGAAATGACTGAGGAGAGAGAGCAAAAGAAAAAGGAGGAATCTTCACTCTTGAGTTCCTCTTACTACTCCCTGTGAAAGTTCACAGTATTTTTCCTCATAATACTCTCAACCATATTCTGTATTATACAGTTTCTATTCAAAAATACAAGACCTACTTCTTTTATAAGTTTAGAAATACAATTTAGCAATTTACATTTCTGAATTCAACATATTTTAAAAATCAAAATGTGTTTGGTAGGTTGACAAGATAATATAGGGTCTCAGGCATGTTGATTAACTTAAAAAGTACCCAATAAAAGTTGTTGTTTTTTTTTTTAATGAAATGAAATCATGGATCACCTTCTTCCTTACTTTAAATTGTATCAAGGATGGTTGTGAAATAACTAGATTTCACCAGAATTCACCAGTGGCCAGGGAGTCTGTCATCTTGAAATCATTTCCCATTACTAAACAAGATATGTATATTCACATGTCAAAGCCTGCCTGATAATTTCTTAACTTTTATGAATTATTAAGAAAAATAAAATCTTAAAGTAACAAAAAAAATTGCCTCCACTTATTATAGTTTAATATATAAACATAAAGCTGTGAGTTGGGAATCTCAGAACACCCTTCTTTGCATCGTCTTAGATTGGTCACAACAAATTAAAACATGTGACTTTCCATTTTTCTAAATACTTAATGTATAACAAAACTGTGTTTCTATGTGTATATCTAAAGTGGTTTAGTTTCCTTAGTAATTTAGTCCATCAGTAAGTATTTTTATGACTACTGTGTTACAATTATCAGACTACATGGGTAGGATAGAACAAAGAGTCAGAAGAAATCATAACTGTCATAGAGGGCTTTACATTTTAGTAGTAAGAATGAAAGTATCATAAGAGGGGAAGCTGGGATGGCTCAGTGGATTAAGTACTCGCTTTACAGCCCTGGATACTGAGGATCAAATCCTGGCTCCGGCCCAGGTGGACCCATATGCTGAACTGGAGTGTGCCCCCAGTTCAGTTCTTGCCAGAGCCTATGTGGAAAATCCCAGCCCAGTTCCTGACCTGCGCAGCCCTGTGCCCACCTGTGGAGTGAAACTGTATGGAAAACTAATGCTGTCAACTATGGAGACTGCTCTGGGCCCTCCCCCTTCTCTCTGTCTTTCTCTGTCTGTCTCTCTGTCAAAAACAATAAAAAACAATCTTTAAAAAAAGTATCATAAGAAATGTTTAAGAAAACTAGATATAATCAAGTACTAAATTATGTTATATTGCTCATTCAGTAGTTATAGACAAGCACAGGGAACCTATTCATTTGTTCTGGTATAACGAAAGAACACTTTAAGAGTAAGATCTGGGAAGCTGGGATGGATCAGCAGGTTAAGCGCTTGCTTTGCAGCCCCTGAGCCTGAGGATCCAAGCCCGGACTCGGCCCAGGCAGACCCATATGCTGAACTGAGGTATGTCCCAAGTTCAGTTTTTGCTGGGGCCTATGTGGGAGGCTCCCGGCACAGTTCCCGCCCTGCACAGCCCCACGCCCACCTGTGGAGTGAAACTGTATGGAAAACTAATGCTGTCAACTATGGAGACTGCTCTGGGCCCTCCCTCTTCTCTCTGTCTCTCTCTGTCTGTCTCTCTCTCTGTCAAAAAACAGTAAAAATAAATCTTAAGAAGAGTGAGATCTGGGGTGAAGAAGAAAACACTGAACTAATGAATCTGTGAAGAGATAATAGTAGGCTTAAAAAACTGAGAAACCACAAAAACAAAACTTACACATGTTTAAAAAACTGTAAACATTGTCTTAATAAAAGCTTGGGAGTTGGGAAAGCTGGGATGGCTCAGCGGGTTAAGCACTCTCTTTGAAGCCCTGGGAACCAAGGAGTGAATCCCGGCCCTGGTCCATGCGGACCCACATGCTGAACTGGGGTGTGCCCCCAGTTCAGTTCTTGAGGGGGCCTGTGTAGGAGGCTCCTGACCCAGTTCCTGCTCTGCACAGCCCTGTGCCCACCTGTGGAGTGAAACTATATGGAAAACTGATCCTGTCAACTGTGGAGACTGCTCTGGGCCCTCCCCCTTCTCTCTGCCTCTGTTTCTCTTTGTCAAAAATCAATAAATAAAATAATTCTTTAGAAAAAAAAGAAAGAAAGAAAGAAAGCTTGGGAGAGAAGTTTGATCTTAAGAAAGTAGAACAAAGAAAAAAAAAAAAAAGAAAAAAAAAAAAAAAAAAAAAAAAAAAAAAAAAAAAAAAA
>PVKE010051252.1:0-10700 GCA_004027555.1 Craseonycteris thonglongyai
CCTGACTCATTTCTTTTCCTTTTTCAGATTTCTTTTATTGTTTGAGAGAGAGAGCCCAGCAGACAGACAGGCAGGCAGGCAGACAAAAGGGGGAGGGCCTAGAGCAGTCTCCACAGTTGCACATCATTAGTTTCAACAGTTTCAATCCACACAGATGGATGTGGGGCCGCAAAGGGCAGGAACCAAACTGAGGACCTCCCACATGGGAAGTGTGCTACAGTTGAGCATGTGGGTCTGCACACACCGGGGACAGGATTTGATTCCCAGACCTCGCAGGTGCAAGGCAAGCACTCAACCTGTTGAGCTATTTCAGCATCTCCCTTACTCATTTTTCAGCTCCTCTTAAATCAATTCAGTTTAAATATTTACTAAGGACCTACTATATGCCACAATCAGTAAGAGATGCTACCAAAACAAAAGTGAATCAAGGTATACACCAAGATCATCCAACCTGGGGCTTGCAGGCTGCATTCAATCCAGGATTGCTTTGAATGTAGCCCAACACAAATTCATAAACTTTCTTAAAACACTATGAGATTTTTTTTTTAATTTTATCAGCTATCATTAATGTTAGAGTGTTTTATGTGTGGCCCAAGATGGTTCTTCTTCCAATGTGGTCCAGGGAAGCCAAAAGGTTGGACATTCCTGGTATATCCTCTGCCCTTACGGGATGACACAGACATGGTAATGGAAAATACATTCTAGTATGAGAAACATAAGATCTCCCCTACCATGCTTCCCTCCACCCACTACCCTCTCTCTGCACTCAGACAACACCTCTTCTTCCCCATGAAAATTCTAATTTTAAAAATTGCATAAAGCTTTAATAATGTATAGACAAGACAATGACTCTGACTCATAATCTTCTGCTTCTGACTCATAATATTCCTCATCTCATATAGCTTTTCTGAAAATGTCACATATTCTCCAAATTTTTCCAGCATAGCATCCACACATGGATCAGAAGTTAACAAAGATCCATAACTCTTCCCTGGAGATGAACATTAGGTACACAATGAGTGTTGTCTAATTCTTTTAGTGTAATCTTTGAAACTCCTAAAACAAAATACCCTTTTACTTCCAATATCACCAAAATCCATTTATCTCTGTTGTCTCTACTGATTTTTATGTGACGCTGTACTCCAACACTCCCTAATACGTGTTCTTCATAACACCAGTCCAGGGAATACTTATGGAAATTAAGGTAATTTTTTAAGAGAAACTTATGCGGTCAACTAAATTTAGAAAACTCTACATATTACTTACCTTTCAGAGATTTATAAGACACACTAAGCTAATATCTCTGAGAAGTCTTGCAGTATAGATGCCATAAAAAATGCAATTTATTTAACTCTGCACTTCCTTAACTTAGTTGGTCAAAACATTCTTTGATCTTAAAACTTATATCCTGAGAAATTTAGTTTTTTTTTTTCTTTTTTTATGGAACACATTTAGGAAACACTATTGTAAATTGGTATTTTTGAAATTACTTGGCTGAGAATGGAATCGTTCCATTCTCCAGAGCTATCTTAAATTCATTCACTTATTCTACAAATATTTATTTAGTATCTGCTAAGCACTTCTATCCTAATTATTAGTGTAAGTCAAATCCCAACTTCAATCATGTCCCTAAATATGTAAAATATAAACAAGCTCCTTACAGCTCTGGAGGTGAGCATCAAGTCCATTTTGTTATTAGCTCCATTATGATGATATTTCCTCTTTCCAGTAATTGATATTTAGTCATATTCCTCTTGCTTAGCCCGGAACTCAGCTCTGCATTCACTTGCTGATTTTCCACACTATCCCAATCACATCTGAATCTCTCCTCTCTGGCTTCCTGTCCAGTTTCTTCTAGACTAAGTTCTACTTGTCCCCACCCAGGGATCCAGGTAATTGGAACCAGATCTCTGAGGAGGAGTGCTCACATCTGGCTCTCTGATACCTGCTGTCAAGACATGTCACCAGGCCCCATGTTATACTATATTAACTTTATTTTTCCCAGATCACTTCCCTGATTTACATTGTGGCATTATATGTCTGGCCCCTGGATCCCAGCCATTTCCAATTTCCTCTGTCCTACATCAACCAAGCCCTAATTGCAAAAATTCTCTCTTCCCTTAGTTTCTAGGACAATTCAAGCTTGTTTTGTTCTTCATCCTTCCCTTTTGAATACTACTTTGCCACTTCTTTCATGGGTTTTTATTATTAGCTACAGCTCCGTAAACATAGTCTATGCCCAGGAGTCTTGGGCATAGTGCTGTTTTCTCTGCACCCTCTTATAAGCAGTCCATTAGCCCTCAGCACTTCAAATACAATAGAAAATATGATCCAATGTTAAAATCTGACTCATCTTTCATCTTTTCTGAAGCTTACAAGTTTTTGAATACCAAATGTAAATATTCTGAGTGAAACACTCATAAAGAGCATATTAGGTACTTCAAAAACTCCTGTATGTCAATATATTTCCAGATAATAGAGAACAATAATCATAAATACCATTTTTAAGTTGTTATCAAATTTAAATCAGTCTCTGTTTCCCATAATCATTTTGGAATACACACATTCCAAAATATCTAATGCACCTTTCCTATAGAATATGTAAGAAGTTTTGATTTTCATTCTGTCTCGCATTGTCAAAACACTCATCTCAAAAAATATTAAATCAGGACTGGGCAAGATATCAATCATTACCCACTGGTGGACCACCAAGCAATTTTCAAAGTCTTCACATCGTCTCTTGTAATCACTCTTAGGATAAGCAAGCAATATACTTGAAAAAAGCAACGATGTGCCATAGAACATATATTCCAAACCACTGTTCTATTTTACAAGTAAGGAAAGACCCAGACTTGACCAAGTTCAGAAGGATATAAAAACCATTGCAGGAGCAAGATCACAGAAATATATAATAAAAGCCATTGCACAACAAATTTAAACTCTGAAATTTTATTTATATGGGTAGTATAAATATAGATGATGTAAGTATATTTTACTCTTCCTAGTTGTCTCCAACAGCTTCTGAACATATTTTTTGGTTTATTTTTCATCTCTAATGTTGAAGTTGAATTTGTCCTCTAACACTCCACAGAGCTAATTTCCGGAGAATAAAATGATATGAGGTGAGAGATTTAATGAGGTCAATCACTTAATTTCTTGTGCTATTTTTGAGGTAACTGAGCTAATATTGACTTTTTTTTAAGTTTGGTTTTCATGAATTTATTTTTCCCTTTTGTAGAACTGTTGTTGGTAACACACCAGTAACATCTGAAGTGAACATAAGTTCATCAGTGGATATATCCTTCCAATCAAAGATAGTCTGATGTTTCCTTTAGGATACAATACTACATTTTTTAGATGTGATAATGCTGGAAAATAGTCACACATTGGCGAGAGATAGATATAGATATAGGTATGGGTACAGGTACAGGTATGGGTATACATATTTTAGAAATTATAGAGATAGATGATAGATAGATAGATGATAGATAGATAGATAGATAGATAGATAGATAGATAGATAGATGATAAATGATAGAGATGACATAGAGGTAGAGATAGAGATAGAGAGAAAGAGACACAAGGGCTGTCTGGACAAAAATTCAGACAATATATTGTCAATATAACAAGAATTATTACATAGCTGAATACTTTCTGAATAGCCCTTATATATATATAGATGATATAAATATACATAATATACATACACATATACATATAGAGATAGATATATTCATTCACTGTTACATATAATTGGTGTGGAACATATCTGTAAAACATTTTATTTCTACTGGTTTTCAGATTTTTTGGTTGATTTTAATCAACCAAGTTTTCTTCAGTGTACATGAATACTTATTACTTCAAGTTGATAAAAACTGGCTTCTGGAGTGCTTAACAGCTAACTGAACTATAACACAGATACAATCATGGGAGAAAAAAATTCCAAAGACTTGCAACAGTAATAAATGACTTTTATTTTTTAGTATAAGGGATGTCTGGAAAATATCCAGCCATTGTCAAGGTCGTGAGAATGGTTACATGGCTGGATACTTTCCAGACAGCCCTTATATATAATATACTCACCTCACAAACAGTAGTAATGCAAAATATGGAAATATGGTAGAGAAACGATTAACCAGTTTGCAACTTCCATTTTGACACATAAATAAAGAGATCATTTTAATGTATATGTATTCTGTAGATTTTTAAAACCTAAAAATTTAAACATATAGGTGACTTTGAAGTACTAAAAAGGATGGCAACAGATCCAAATTTTAGTCCTCATTCCACCAACTTGGCTAAGTCACTTATAGCTTAGTTCAATTTCTCCATTTATTAAAAATATAGCCATCAAGTCTACCTGGAAGGTCACTGAGGGATTAAATATGATTAACAGATAGCAGATTTCCTAACATTAAAACATGAAAAATAGTACATAGCTCTCATTTTCTTTCTTCCGACATTTTTGCTTATATACTTCTCCAACAGAACCATATTTATTCTGCTTATAAATCTGCAATTTTAAGGGCATGGAATAAAATTTGTACTCTGCTGCAGTGTAAATCTTGCACAAGTACCCTGAACTCATCACTCTAGTTCCAAGCACACAGGTTATCTTTTTGTTATTGTTATTGTTGGTCCAATGAAATAGCACTTACTGATTTGTCATCTTCCTGAATTTGATTTTACTATATTCATGATCTTTTTCATATCTTTGTCTAAAAATGGAGTTGTTTTTTTTTTTAATTTAATTTTCAGCCATATTATCCCATTCAGGCATGTACCCTATGTATTTTAAAAGTCGGTGTTCTGTAGCATGACAGCAAATGTTTCTTTCACTAATTCCTCTCATGTAAAAATTACAATACAAAACAGAACACAGGCATTCACTGTCCGGAAAATTAAGGTCTTCATACCTGACCTCATTCAAAAACTCTACAAATAAATGGAAATCAGTGTTCTGCCTGACACTTACTATGTTATCCCCTAGTAATTAAGATACTTCTTTGAAAATCTTGCCTGCAGCTCGCACTGTTAGAACAAGTAATCATGAATGAGAAGGTATTCAAAAATTTAGCGATTTGTGGTAACCACACCCTCCCTGGGCCAGGGATCTGCAAAGTTGCTCTACTCGGGCAAATTTCTAGTCTCCTGGAAAGGAAAGTAATCCAACCATGTTGTGGAACACTAGCCCATTCGAACTATACTGGAGTCCTTGTTCAGTATTAGTTAATTTGCACAATCGAATTCCATATTTTACAAATTACATGTCAAAAGCAAATTAGTATGTTATAAACGAAATAGAAAATATCAGAGGGTCTCACATGAAACAGGGACAAATACTAAAATATTACTTTGTGAAATTTCACTTTTATTTATATGTGTGTGTATGCATGAGTGCATATGTCTGGGTGGGGGGTGGGGCGTGATATAGGAGGTATTTCCTATTGTAAACCACAGTAAAATCTCTTCAAAAGTCATTGAACTGGTGTCATGGGCACAAATATTAGCTGCCCAGAGCAGTCATGACAGGGATGGGCTTGTTGCCTCACTGCTGACAGTGCTGTCATCAAACACCAGCTATGAGCCTCTTCAGGGATTGCCTGTAGTGCAGAGAGCCAGCTTGTGTGTCCGTTAAGGTCTCGACCTTCCTAGGTGTCCCATATCCAACAGTTGACATATACGAAAACACCAGGCCATTTTGTTCCAAGCCAAGACAAATCTGACAGGGCATTTTAATTTCATAGCTCCCCAGAGGGCCAACTGAGACTGCTATTCAGATGTGCTTAGCAGTTTAATCTCTCCACCTACCCAGTCCTGCTTCCTTCCTCTCTTATACAGATGTTAATCCCAAGGCAGTTCTTAATAAACATCCTACACACTAAACTTTGCTTTAGGGTCAGTTACCCAGAGAACCTAGCCTTTGGTATTTAGTTGGTGCAGTATTAAGGCAACCAAAACTTTGCCAACCTGAGGCTGCTTTGGGGTATATTGATTTTAAGCTGTTCATTAAGAAATGAGACTCAGAAAAAACCTTTGCCCCCACCCCCTTCCTGCAGAACAGATGCAGATAGAAAAACCTGCCTTAGGAAGGGAGCTTTGGCTTAATCACCTTAAGAATCTTCATGGCATGCTGGGATAACAGCAGGTTGAGTACTTGCCTTCCAACTGTGAGGTCCAGGGATGGAATCCCAGCCCAGGCCATGAAAGCCCATGTGCTGAACTGTAGTACAACTGGTAACTGCCACAAAGGTGGTGAAGGTTGTCGCCTCCCATGCGGGAGGCCCCAGTTCAGTTCCCACCCTGCACAGCCCCACATCCACCTGTGTGGAATAAAACCATGTCACAGTTAATGTTGTGCAACTATGGAGACTGCTCGACTGCTCTGGGATTTCCCCCTTCTCTCTCTTTCTTTCTCTCTCTTTCTCTCTCTCTCTCTCTCTCTCTCTCTCTCTCTCTCTCTCTCTCTCTCTCTCTCTCTCTCTCTCTCTCGCTTCTCTCAAAACAATAAAATAAACCTCTATAAAAATGTTTTTAAAATAGGGGGATGCCAGGATGGTTCAGCAGGTTAAGCACTCATTTGCAGCCCTAAGGTCTGAGGATCGAATCTCAGTCCTGGCCCGTCTGGACCCATATGCTGAACTGCGGTCTGGCTCCCCAGTTCGGTTCTCACTGGGGTGAGCCTCCCATGTGGGAGGCCCCTGGGTTGACTCCCAGTTTGCAGAGGCATGCCTCTCATGCTGGAGGCTCCTGGCCCAGTTCCCATGCTACACAGCCCCCCCACCCACCTGTGTGGAATGAAACTATGTCAAAAACTGATGACACACAACTATGAAGACTGCTGTGGGTCCTCCACCTTCTGTCTGTCTCTCTCTGTCCCTGTCTGTCTGTCTGTCTCTGTGTCAAAAATAAGAAAAATAAATCTTTGTTTTTCATTTAAAAAAAAGAATCTTCATCCCAGTATTCATCAGGAAGACTCCAAGCCTGTTAGCTAGATACCCTTGGTGCCCCATTATTTCTAAGTTGCCCAGCAAGAATTTTCCTTCCATGTATGTTCACTCTTCCTCAACTACCTGTGATTTCACCTATTCTCACTTCTGAAATCTAATACTCTGCCCCTTATTTTTCTCTTTTGCCTAAAAATGTCTTATATACCCAATGTTGCCTCACTGCCTTTGGGATTTTTATGCTTTTGTGAATTCCTCATGCACGTGTATTAAACATTTGATTTTCTCCTGTTACTCTGTCTGTTCATTTGATTATTGGCCCAGCTAAAAAAACTTAAAAGGTGTGAGGAAATGTATTAATGGTTTTTAACCTCCACACTTTCAATAAAATGGGGTTTATTTTCTTCTATTTTTTTGAGTATATTCAGAGACAAGATGGAACATTGGATAGGTTTGAACGGGGGGAATGGAGTCCTATGCTTTGACCTAAGCCCCCAGCCGCAATCTGAATGAATTAGAGGAAGCAGCTGCAGTCTAAAGTCTCTCGATAAAGTGATGCAGGGATTCCGTGTGACCTGGCATTCACAAGTGTCTCCATGGTCAGCCAGATTTCTTTGTTTCTCATGCATTTTCTGTGCTGGGAATGTTCCCCTAGCTTTTCAGCCTCCTCCCAGATCTGTCACTCCACTTTCCAAGTACAGCAACTGTGGCTGCCTCAAGTGGTGACATCAAGAGCAGGGTCCCCATCTGCCTTTTCTTTCACACTATAAATAAAGCTGTTATCTATAATAAAATGACTAAAGAGGCCCAGAGACAGATTGGGGTTGAAGGAAAGGTCCTCCAAAGGTTCACTTGCAAATTGAGTTGTAGACTAACTGGGAAGGGTTAGACAACTTCTAGAAGGCGAGTTCTCATTGGAAACCCAGGTCTTGTATGCCTGGGGTGAGAAACAAGTGGAAATTTTTAGCATAATTAGACTGAAGCCGTATTCATATCCATTACCTGTCCCTGTCATAGCCCGAAGAGTCACATTGTTCCAGATGAAGGATAATGAGTGATCTCCTTTCTATTTAAGGTTTGACTTCCAGGCCAGCCACACGATTTCAGGCTTTTAGCGAAGAGACTTTTCTTTTATCATAAGACCTTGCTGTTTACCTGAAGACTTGGATTCAACAAAGTACCCCAAAATATTGAATATAGATACCTGCACTAAGAATGAGATACAGTGTTTTCACTGTGTCTTTCAGGTACTCTGATTGTACTGAAGTGAGTTTCAGGGGAAGCTAAGCTGCTGTTACTACTTCTTTTAAAGTACAAATTTCAAGTCCCTCTACATACCAAGAGGGATGTAGGATCTTCTTAGGTGATATGCCTGTAGGTACGTACTCAAAATAAATACAAAAAGAATGAGGAGACCTAAGGAAAATAAATAAATAAATAAATAATTTTGTCATGTTTACTCACACTATCTGAAATAAATTATAATGTCCTGTCAATAAATGGTTAAACAGTCACACACTGGCAGCTATGGAAGGCAGCATCATAGACTCAGACAAATTCATAAATAACAAATATTTTCTGATTTAATCTTGAAATAATTAGGCACTGATACTTGTATGGAGCTATCGTTCTGACTTTCGTAACATATACACTCTTTTCACATGATGTCTAGATTCCATCCCTCAAAGTCTTTTTCTGTTGTTTTTTTTTTCAAGTGGTTTCCAAACAGTTTAAATTAACCATCCTCTCCAAGACAGAAGAGCGTAATCCTTCTCTAATTATTTGACCTGCATGTGAACTGTGAAAGTAAATGATGTTAATGACTAAGACAGCAGACTAAAGGGGGCAGAAGAAAAGCCTGTTTTTCTTTTATCCTTTCATCCCCTATTAGTCACTTTCCTGTGAATACTTTAGTTTGTCTCTCAAAAAAGAACTTTCAAAGTATGTGATTTCTCACTTTTTCACTTCTCTAAATAGGAAATATAATACAGGCCAGACCATTCCCATTCTCCCTATTGTTAAAAAACAGTTACATCTATTGAGATGTAAACGATCTCAATCATATTAGAACAGTTACTTTACATATTATAATATTATTTAACTCAGGAAAAATACCATAAAAAAGTGTATTTGTTTTTTATTCTTACATAACAAATTACTCAAATCTTAACAACTCAAAACAATAAACATTTATTATCATAAAAAAATAAAGAAATCCTACCATATGCAACAATATAGATGAAGCTTGAGGACATTATGCTAAGTGAAACAAGTCAGTCACAGAAGGACAGTTACTGCATGATTCTACTTATATTAGTAGTACAGTGATCCCTCATTTTTCGCGGTTAATGGGGACCAGAACCTTCCGCGAAAGCTGAAAAACCGCGAGGTAGGATTTGCCCCTAGGAATTTTCGTGTATGCGGGTACAAGAATGTTTTAAATATGTAAACAGTATTCATACTTTACTCATTTAAGACAAAAATGACAACAGTATACGTATTTACTTAAACGTGTCAGTGCTAATGAATAAGGTTAATGACAAAACCTCATACAGTAATAAACATGAATCCACATTGCTTTCTGAGAGAGGCGAAGAGGCTTGTGTGGGGGGCGGAGGAGAGGCGCTCACGTGACTCGTAGAAGCCTTAGGCTCCCTCGGAGACTCTTCTGCTGGAGGCGCTGACGGGAGAGCCGGGGGCTTTACCTCGGAGAGAAACATGGTGACGGGTAGTTGTTGTCTTTGTTTTTTCTTTTCCTTCAAAATTCCCCTGTACAAGGACATAACCCCGTCAACGCGATGGCTGAACTCGACAGCTCGAACCCTATTGTCATCCATGTCTTGTGCACATTGTTGCGTCGCTCTTGCCATGTTGCACAATGGTTGCAGATTCTCCAGGGTAAGGCCACGCTTTTCAGTTTCTTCTTCGTCTCCCTCTTCGTTTTCTTCCTCACTTGCAGACTTTGTCATCTCAAGGAGGTCTTCATCGGTCAGTGGGTCCGAGTGGCAATCGATAAGGGCGCTGATGTCTTCTTCCGTCATGTCGACAAATCCTTCATTCCTTATGATGTGAGCCCGCCTCACCGCCTTCTCCACCGCTGAGTGATGAACTTCTTCAGGAGTGAAGCCTGGATAGTCGTGCACCACGTTCAGCCATAATTTCTTCCAGCTAGATTTTATGATCTCACTCTTCATGTCCTTTAATGCTTGCTGAATATTAGACAAACATGAGGCAATGTCGTCACTGCGCCAGTATGCTTTCAAGGTGAATTTGTCATTGGCATCGTCAACTGCTGAGATGAGGCCCTCCATCGTGGAGCGAGTGGAGCATGCCTTAAAGGCACGAAGGACACCTTGATCCATTGGCTGAATTAGAGATGTAGTGTTCGGGGGCAGAAGCTCTATCTGCACACCGTCATACTGCAGGTCCGTTGCATGGCCTCCTGCACAGTCCCTCAGGAGAAGGACCTTAGAGGGGAGGCCCTTTTCAGCCAGATACAGCTTCACCTGGGGAATGAAGCCATGGAGGAACCATTCAAGGGTCAGAGCTTTCGCTACCCAGGCCTTGGAGTTATGCATCCAGAACACGGGCAACAGAGCCGTATTTTTGTTTTTTAATGCCCGTGGTTTTTTGGCTTTATAAATAAGGCCTGGCTTAAGCATAAAACCTGCAGCATTGCCAGCCATGATGACAGTCACACGGTCTTTGTGAGCCTTGAAGCCTGGCCTCTTCACTTCGTCCTTGAAGAGGAAT
>PVKE010051253.1:0-10699 GCA_004027555.1 Craseonycteris thonglongyai
AAATGAGCAATATAATTTGCTGTGGTTCTGTACTGTTCACCTCTTTAAGGGTAGATTTGAGATGATATATATAGTCACTACAATACTTCATTTTAATTTTTGCTATATTAATATTTTTTTCTTCCCACTTTGGGCATAGTGTTGCCCCCAACTTAATGATCTGCCCCACAAAAGGGAGATCAAGTCTTCCAGAATCCTCACTGGAGGTGGTGAGCTTTCATTCATTGAACAAATAAGTACTCAGTACCTACTGTGGCGGGCACCGTGCTAGTTGCTGATTAAAAGTCACAGCAGTAATTGCAAACATCTTATTGAGGACTTAACAATAAATATCACAGACATGGTGTTAAGCACATTCTCATTCCACTCGCACAACAGCCAAATAAAGTCAGTGCCCACTCCAGAGCTCAGGAAACTGAATCTTGGAAGACAGACGAATTTACCCAATCACACAGTGAACAGTAGTGAAATAAACATTTGAACCTGCAGCTTGATTCCAGAATAAGCTCTAATGCTAATATGGATACTATACTTCACGTGGTCTTATTTTATTCATTCTTAAAATTTAAAGTATATGGAGGTGGGAATGACATTTCTTAGACCAGTGGAAATACAAAAGAAAACAAAACAAGTCTCAGTAAAAATCAGATTTTTCCCACTCCGAGAAGCTTCCCTTGTATTAATTACATCAGTAACACTCATCTGATTTGCCTCTAATGTTCTACATTCAGTTTAAATAATTTATTCTTATTCATTCAACAAATACACATTATCTATTTTACAGTGTACTCCCATAACATTTGCATTGATTTTGTAGCCATACACTTGCATAATACCCATCTTTTATTCATCTATTTTTCCATTTGAAATTTTGCCTTGATACATACATGCTTTCAAGTTTTCCCAAACATAAACTATTAATAGAAATTAGCTACTAAAAGTAGCTGAAATTAAACATCTTCTGATACTGCTAATATCTCTGCTTTAACTTATCAATCTTTGCTGTATTCAGCTATATTGATATACATAAATACATTCCAGGACATTGATAAAACATAATTTAAAGATAAATCTTTCATGTTATAAAAGAATTCTTACCTTAGCAAAAGGAGTCATTGAAAGTTTCGTTTTGAAATTGAATTCCCCTTGTGAATTTAATATGTTTTGGTTTCTAAAAATTAAACTGAGAAAAAAAATTCTTAAAAGTTTTAAGACATCTCTTAAATAAAATAAGGTATATGGGAGTTTGTTTCCAACTTATAAATGCAGTATTTTTAAAACCAAGATGAGAGCTACATACCACACAAAGGAAAATAGAAATATAGTCATTATTAAACGAATCTAATAATCATAGAAATCCAGGAAGCAGAACTTAAACCATCTCCTCATAAGCAACTCTATCTTTACTTCCAATATCTAACTTGCAAAAAGTAGTTTTTCTACTGATGATGTACAACTATGGAGATTGCTCTGGGGCCTCTGCCTTCTCTCTGTCTCTCTCTGTCTCTCTCTGTCTCTGTCAAAAACAATAAAATAAATGTTTAAAAAAAATAGTTTTTCTTACTACCAATCTCAAACATGACCTGCAACGTTACTGGAAATCTGGCAGGACATTTTTCATGGATGCTTTCTGTTTTCCAACCACCATCAAATCCATATTAGTTGACCATACTTAAATAGTATTCTCCATCCAACTGAAAAAAGAGAAAGGAGTCATTTTTATGAAGACCACGGCTGCAGACTGACTTTCATTAGAATATATCCTATGAAAAGGTATAAAAGGAAAAGATGGACTCAAATCAATAGATCTTAATAAATTACAAATGATAATACAAGATGTTTAATCATGGTTTTCCTCTATGTTCCTTAAAAACGGCAGCTAGGTTCAGAAAATAACTCTTTTCATTATTTATGCTTATTTATGCCCATGTAGCAATAAAACTAATACAAACAACCAAAGTGGCTCTGGCCCTCTCTGAGACTCAGTCCCCACAGCTGCAAAGTGAGAAGGTCTCTAGGGAGGCTTCCCGCTCTAAAATTATATGAGTTAAAGCCCTCGCTCTTAAAAAAGAAAGCTTTTTATCTAGATTGAACCAAATGATTTGACCACTGGACTCTGAACTGCGCAACATGAAAGTGTTACTCAAGAGTCGTTACACATTTTCTATTTCTCTTTAATCACTAATATGTATTAAAATCCTATATTCAACAGGATTATGCTCAGCTTTACTAAATATTGCTTATAATGAAGGGGGAATCACCCCTCAGCCAAGAGAGCCAGAAGTCAGAGCCTAAGATGCCAGAGCTAAGAGGGATAGTGGAAGTCCTCAGGCTTATTTCCCTAACTTGACAGATAAAGAAACTGAGTCACTGAGAGGTCTAAAGTCTCCCAGCAAGAGGGCTCCCAATTTCCTTCTCTTACTCTTCAGCACACTGAGTCAATCCCTATGTGCACAGAGTAAAATTCTACATCAGTGAACAAAGGAACAGAAGAAGGTAATTCCATTACCCGGTCACTAAATCATTTAGAGCCCAATTTTACTTTTTTTTTTTAATGTAAAGACCTTATGTTCAGAAACTTACAGTTCAAAGTACATTAAGTAAAACCAAGTCCATATGTATATATGTCTTCTCCCATATGCATCTTAAGAAAATAGCAAACAAAAAAAATAATTTATCATCTGCCCCTAGAAAACAAAAACTGAAATTAAAAGAAAGAATGGAGTAAATCTAAATTGTATATTTTCATTCCCTCTAAAAGGATTAAATAACAGAATTCTAAATGGTTTGTTTGTACTTTCCATGCAATATGTAGATTAAGCATGAAATTCTGTTTGGGACACTTTGACATCTGTTTTCAGTGCATTACAATGAAATCTGGGGACATGATACATACATTTGCTGTAATAAAACTGTCACTAATCAGTGTTTTCCAAAATATTGCCCATAACTATTACTATTCAGTAGTCTCATTTGCATGATCTAATATTGTTGCTACATCATGTTTTTCCCTGACAATGTGTTAGCTGGTCCCAGGCACATGGTCTAAAATGGCTGCAAACCACTCGATAATCTCAGCTTTTCCATAGTATTCTGTACATACGCACGCAATCTGTCCTAAAATTGAACTAATACTTCATCCTTCATGAAATATTCTCCCGTAACTGGAGCATCCAAGGCTGAATTCATGTCAACAGCAATAAAGAGCCCACATTGAGGAGCAATTACGCCTCATGGGGCTCTACAACAGAAGATGTAAATATAATCCTAACTCAGAAGTCCCTTCAACAAATCTGTTATATGCTGTTTGATTAGTGAGTACAGCGTCTGCCATTAACTTAAACCTTTTCTCTGAAGTGCAGAACAAGACAGGACCAGACTTTAAAATAGTAGGGTCTACTTCAATTTCTCTAGGATTATTAATAAATAGTTGTATCAATAGAAGATACCAAAAAACACCAGAGCTCACAAGGTGTTAACACAACCTCTGGATATTAAACTGCAAAAATGTTTCCATTTTGTATTGCATATATCTGATGGGTCACGTACAAAATTTGAATCTCAGGGGAGAAGTAATTCTGAGAGCCCGAACATGGTATACACCAAAAAACAAAAACTTACGAAAAACTATTTGTCTACCTATGCTGATTCTAAATGAATCCCATGTTGCTTAGTAGTCCAATATAATTTCATTTTGTCCTCCTATGAACTCATCTTAAACCTGAAATATGTTTCTCTATACACATGTTTTATATTATACAAATGTTGGATACAAAACGCAGATTAATTGTAGGCCCTAATGCTGTGTTTGTTAGTACTAAGAAGTCATTCCAAATGTTCCAAAAGGGATTAATGTGGTATAAGAAGTCTATTTAATTATTGTAAGACCAGTGATCCTCATATTACTATAAGCAGCTTTTCTCTTATTTGGAGACTGTAAATAGAACAGATATTGTTACATGATAACTACAGGTCCTATCTGAAAATATTAATGCTTTACCATCAGGAAAGTTAAAGCAATAGGTTAGCATCTCCAGGAGGTTACAAAAGGCAGCCAGTATTGAAGAACCAGATATGTGTTCCCACTTTAGGTCAACATCAAACTTTATATAAGTATAAACAAAGCTTTTCCAATGTATCAGAAAGGGAAACTATTAAATCCTTCAGACATCAACAACAATCTAATTTAAAAATTTCAGACATACTTTGTTTTTGATTTTTGTGTATCCCATGAACAGAATAGCCACTGAACACCAGGTACTTTCAAGGCATGACACAGAGTATTAAAAATCAGGTGCCAGAATCTAAACAAACTAATCAATGTTCTGATTCTGCTTATTGCACACCTTAGTTATCTTTTAACAGATGAACAAACAGTGAAATAACTTTTCCTATTAACTCTTGGCTCGAACCACTATTATTATAAAATGCTTCATTTAAGAATATGTTTTTTTTTTGTTTTTTTTTTTGGATTGCATCAAATGTGAGGTGGGATTTAAGGTCTTTCCCTAGTAGAGACTGTGGATATGGGCTAATCTGTCCACTTTCCAACCCACTGTGCAAATGAAAGAAAGAAGCAACCCCCTGGGCCTGGACAACACGCATCAAGACTAGTTCCCCAAGGATCTGGCCCTCAACACGGTTTCGTGATCACACAGATCCAACCAACCTGAGCTACTAAAGTCAAACACTAACCCCAACTCTAGTTTGGGAAATAAGTATTTTAACCATGTCCCATTTAGTTTCCAGTTGTACTTAGTAAAAGTAAAATCACTTTAAGAATTATTAACTTTTTCCCTCTCGAGATCATTTAATAATTTTAACACCAAAAAAAAAGGAAAGACTGGTTTAAAGGAGAAGAGTTAAATGGCAGTCAAGTCAAACCAACTCATGCAAACTAATGAAACATCTCGAGTTTCAACCCAAGTAAGGGTCATTTTCTTTTTAATTTTTTTTTTTAATTACAGTTGACATTCAATCTAGGTGACATTTTCAGACATAGTTCTAAAAACCAGCAGCTTCTCTCTTCCCCAGGAACAATCCAGTCTAGCCACATCATCACCGTCACTTCTGTCCAACTAAATCTAAAACATAAGTGTAGTTCTCCCAAATGCTGGCAATTTAACTTTTTGTAAATAAAAGTCTTATGCTTTTACTGAGTGCAGTGAATTACAAGGAACACCAATAAATTGCTTGCTAGGAACATAGAGAGCCACTAATAAAATTATTTCACCCTTTCCTTTCAAATACGCCTAGATGGATCAAAAAATTAACTATCCGGTAATTCCAATGTAAAGGATTGCTGAAACTTGTACAGTAATACCAATTTAAATAGATTTTAGAACTATATACAACTATCCAATTTCTTTACTAACCAATATCTATACACATTTGGAATGTCTCTTATCAACTGAGATATAATATACAAGTAATTGATGACCTCTTGAGTCAACATCCAATCACTCCTTCTACTCACTATTGGGTAGTTTCTCTGAAACTCTACATTATGCTGTATGTTTCTTTATATATAGAGCAATAATAGCTATTATTAAGGTTATTGTTTTACTGATGTGAATTATTTCATGCGATGCTAAAATAGCCCTGTGAAGTAGGCATTTTAATCCCCATTTTCCACAATGGGAAAGCAAAGCACATGGAGCTTAGCAAGTGACTTGGTCAAGGTCACAAAGCTGATAAACGGCATAACCGCGACCAGAACCCAAAATGTCAGACTCGTACACTTTCTTTCTATGCTCTACAAAAACCAAAAAGGCAGGAAGAAGGGAGATCTGCTCAACTTCGAAAGAAATCCAAAATTCAAAGGATGACAGAATATTTTTAAATACCTGTTACCTACTCCTCAATCTATGGAAGAACCGTCCTTCTTAGGTAACTCCTATAAGATCTAAGCCCTACCGCTCTTTCTTTTTCCTCTAACTTCCCTTCTCTTCAATTCTCTGCAACACGCACGCATGCATGCATCCACCATCAACCATGGTCCAGGAACCTAACTTCTTTAACTCGACAGCTGAGATCCATTTTAAATTCTTTCAAGGCAGGCACTCAGGCTGACTCCTGGAAGAAGTCATAGACATGTTTTAAGCCCTCAGGGGCTGGACACTGTTCCTGAACCACAGTCCCACGACATACGATGCCTTAGCCCACTAACCACATCCAAACCCAACTCTTCTGGCTCCACCACTGAGGACACCGGCAAATAAGAAAAGCAAAAGTAATGTTTTCTTATCTAGATTGGTTCTCACAGAAGAGGACAGAGAAGCCGAGGCTACTGCCTAAAACCAGACTCGGTGCATTTCATTTCACCCTTCCTCCTCAGATCACCAAGGTACTGGATTATCAACATAATGCTGAAAAGCATTTAAATTCCTTGATCCTGTGAACATTCTTGGGCAAAAGTAGTTTAAAACTACAACAAGGATGAAAAAAGAAAAGAGAAGAAGGAAGAAAAGCCCTCTCACCTGCCACTTCAGATATTTTTCCAACAAGAACAGAAAAATCTAGTGCTCTTTTCCAAGGTTCTAGCGCCTGTGCTACACTGTCTCTCATCCATGAGTGTATCCACACACATGTATAAACAGTATGTGGCATACAAGTAAGGAAATGCACATTCTAACTTAAACTTCCTTTTTTCCTCTAATAATTCAAAAATAAAATGTAACAGCTTGGATTTTAAATATTTAATCTGGCAAATATAGGAAAATTCATGAACTACAATGTCATATTTGGCAAAGAGAATTTTGGTAGGATAAAAATATCTGTTTTAGCATTTGAGACGACATTTCCAATATTTTAAAAATAAAATTGTTTTCATTACTGCAGAAGAGGATAACAAAGATAAAATTCTCCATTTTCGCACACAAGGTCTTCATAGAGAATAGAAAAAAATAATTTTTATATTCATTCAAATAAATATTTAATTTCACATACTGGCAAAAATTCCCACAGAAAAACTTCACATTTATTAATGGTTCACACTATGTCATAAAATTTAGCTTTAATTTAAGTCACGAAGAATAGGCTTCCCCTAATTATCAGTTATAAGAGGAATATATGTAGTTACATCATTACTCTCATTTTTTTTTTTAATTTGTTTTTGTCCTACATGTTGAGTATACAGCTTTTTCCAATACAGGGCAAAGATTTATAAGGTAAAGTTTAAAAATCAGTCATTTTAGGACTTACACATTGGAAACCAAAAGCATAACTAAATTTACCACTTTTACTCTATATAATGACAATAAAATATCTTTATTGTAACAGCTCAAAATGTTGAAAAGTAATTAATAAGGAAGCCATAAATATAAAAAGCTGAAAAGCTGACCTCAGAACAGTGGGGAAAAGGAAATTGTGATGTGCATCGTCATAAACCGCAGAAACTGAAAATCTTAGCAGGAGAAATCCAAATGCTTACAAATGCCAGAATACTATTCCCTACCTCCTATAGCAAAGAGGGCTGCAAATTTGTCCCCATCACTGTCAGCAAACAAAAGAAAGTCACTTCTACTGTCAGACCAAGTCAAACAGAAGAAGTAGCTACTGCATAGGGACGCCTTGAATCCACTGGGGTGTAAAGTCAGGACTGGGGCTTTTTGTCAGCTATTACCATAAAAGAATAAGAGGAAACAGTGACATTACTACACAATAGAAAGGTCAAACAGCTTGCAGCCATTTCATGACCCAGACAAGTCAAGGTCAAAGGATTCAGGTAGCAACTTAGCCAGGGCATAAGTTACAGCACAAATGAATTGTTTTAACACATCAGCTTTGGTCAATTAAACCTAACAAGGCACGTTGCATCGCAGAGCAGGGTTCCTGACACCAAGGCCAGAAGCTGAGACCGACCTCATAAAACAAGGCTTTTAACATAGCATAGCAAATTTAAGGTAATCCATCCAGAAACTGCAGATGTCAGAATAATAAAATACAAGTTGTCCTAAGCAGAAACATTTTTCACACTTCAGAATTCACTGAGAGGGGTATTAGTCTTCACACTGACATACTTGTGTTAATATCATAGACATAAATGTAATCTGCTCACATGAGCTACAGAATTCCCAGACCTCAAACTTCTTAACATCTGTGCTCATGATTAGATTTTTGTCCTAAACTCTACCATTCCCTGTTAATAGCAATAGTTTCTTCTGTGTACATTTTTTCAGTGAGAGTTTTGAAAAATCAAGTTTAAAAAGAAAGTCTTCAACTTCCCTCAGCATCTGAATATATATATTAGTGTCACAATATTAGCTGATGCTTTTGTGTAGTTTTGTGGAAGCTATATGTATTTTAAAATTCAACTGAATACTATTTATTTCTCTATTTTGAGAAATGGAGTTGAAGCTAACCAGAATTTTAAAACTGCATGTATTTGGATTATTTTTTTTTTCAAAGGCAAATCTGATTTTTTTTTGCAACTGATTTCTGCTTCATCCATAACTTAAACTACATGCTCCAAACTGCCTTTAAATGGGATTCTGGAAATATACAACCTCCAGGCAACTCTCAGCTAGTAAAATTACTTCATCCATCACCCCATATTTTCAATTATATAGTCCTTATTCAGAGTCCTTTAATTTGTCTGTGATTCATCAATGCTGTCCTGTTTAAACTATCATCATAAACGGAAATGTGCGTATCTGAGTGTTTTATTATAAACAATATATTTATGCATAAGAATAATAAGCATTCCCATCTTATAACATTGCTTAGTGTAAATGTTTAGGATTTTTGTTTTTTTATATATGTGGCCTTCAATTCAGCCTCCAGGTCTTTCCACCTCATTGGTTAATTGGTAGCCATTTCTTCCAATTGTCTGAATAATGTAACAACCAAAAAGCCCAACCATTCTAGTCCCATTAGCCTCACATCCTGTAATGTTCAGTCTCATACAAGCTAATCCCGCAAACTCACTCCTCACTACTTAGTTTTCACAAGTTCTCTGCAGTTTGATGATTTGTTCTCTATGCCAAATCCTAACAACTGAATTCAGTTAAATTAACCACATCACATAAATAGAGTTCAAGGACCCAAGAATGTACTTTAAAATGAGACGACATACCATGTTGCCACAGAAAAGTGAGCATGATTAAGAGGAAGCTCCCCTCTTGCTATGCTTGGCACTGAGGCATGCTGCTATAATAACTCCGGTTTCCGATCGCATAACCACGAGTCCTTGAGATTTCTAAAATTATTCCTCCTCCACAAGGATGGAGAAAAAAAAGTTGGAAAACTTTGCTTTGAACATGGCTAATCATTTGTTCTGCCACAGCACACACACTGAAAAAAATCCTCAAGTGCCGTGAATTCTACTTTCAGCAACTTCAAACTAGCAAGTGCTGTTCTTTCAGAAAGTGAATGAAGAGAAACTTGTACCCAAAAGCCAGAGATCCCTTGCTCTGCCCATAATTTTCAGCTATTTGAGAGTTCTGTTTTAGTTAAGTGCTTCATATGCCATTTCCACTCCCTCCAAACCTTAAGTTACACACAAAGCAATAATTATTCCTGTGATTATAAAGTCAGTTATCATGTAAACCACTGGGATAAGAGAAATAAAAACTTGCTTATCGCAACTTCAAGAATTCTGGAGAATTCTGACTCAGCCTCCTTTTGGGTCCCTCCCTTTTCAGGTGCTGAAATTCCAACAGCTGGCAGAGGACAAGAATTCGAGTGCTATAAACGAGGTTTGGGTTTTTTTGTTTTTTGTCCTTTTTTTTAAGCCCACTGGTCTAAGTTTTCCATCCAATCAAGTGTCGTGAAATTTTACTAAGTCAGATATCTTGGATGGTTTCGAATCACAGTGCCAAATTTAAAAGGAACAAGTTAATGGAGGATTCAAACTTTTAATTTCCTTTTGGCAGTTTCCTCCTAAATAACAAATTTAGGGAAAAATGAGTCAATTTTTTTAAATCCTACCAAATCAATATTACATCTATGTGTAGATATTATTTTCAACATACCACTTTTGAAAACAGAAACTTTATAAAGAACTAAAGCAGTGGCAATAGGTGGCCTTCCTAAATGGTTCATGTCCAGCTCTTCAGTCTCGTTACAGTCAGGGAGCCACCTTATGGGAAGACCCCGCCATCACCTCCTGTTACTGTGATCCACAATCCTCCAGATTACCACTGAGTAATAAACATCATAGCGGTTCTTTTACCTATGCAGTTATTTTACTAGATAAGAGGCATAGCGCCCTTAATTTGTCAAATCAAACACATTATCCAGATTTTTTTTTTAATTATAAAATGCATAGGGCTGTGTATAAGTGAGGAGGGAGGCCTAACACTGTAAGTGGAATATTTTACCAACCTTTGCTGCCTCCAGAAAGTGGGTCACTATATATTTTTAACTATTTGAACATCATAATTGATGTAACAAATGAGTCCTTCTTCTCTCTCTCTCTCTCTCTCTCTCTCTCTCTCTCTCTCTCTCTCTCTCTCTCCTTTCCCTTTGAAAAGTGAGATCATATTAACAGCAATGCAAGAGCTTAGTCTGCCATATCAGCACACAGATGCCAAGCTTTTCCAGCTGGCCACTGGGGCCTCTGAGTTTAACTCTTACATTGTCTGGTGAAGCTCTCTTGTGACAGGGACATCATAGAATTGAGGGTGAACTTCTGGCCCCCTAGACTGTGTTTTCTTCTTATCAGTGAGAAAATTGCTAAGTATCTTATCTGACAATA
>PVKE010051254.1:0-10701 GCA_004027555.1 Craseonycteris thonglongyai
TTTATTTACTTTGTATTACGTTTTGTATATATGTTTCTTTGTGTGTATATAATTTGTACAATAAATTTATTATTTTAAAATTATTTTTATTATTTTTTATTCTTGTTCAATAATAAATATCCTTAGAAATAGCTGGTGCCCGCCGCCCTACCGATATTTTAGAATGCGCCCTAGGGTATAAAAAGGTTGGGAACCCCTGACATAAGGTGTCAGATGGGTACTGGACTTGTAGGGGGATCACTTCATAAATTATATAGATGCCTAACTACTATGCTTTACACCTGAAACTAAGATAAAATAATATTGAATGTCAACTGTTATATAATTAAAAGATATATAGTCATGGGATATACAGTGTCACATAGGGAGTATAGTCAATGTTATTGTAAGAACTAAGTATGGTATCAGATGGGTAGTACACTTGTTAGGGTGATAATCATTTTGTGAGGTGTGTAAATGTCTAATCATTATGTTGTTTTGTATACCTGAAACTAACAAAAAATACAATGAAATGTGTTTCATGGACCAGAGTATCTGAATCATCTGGAATCTTGTTAGACCAGTAGACTCTCAGGCCTTCCTAAAGTCCTACTGATCGTACATTTTAAGCAGATGCTCATGTGAGTCACAGGCACGTTACAGGTGACAGAAGCTTCTAGGTAGGAACTCTCATGCAAGTACACAGGGAACACATGTAAGGTTCTTCACTGTAGCATTGCCAGATTTAGAGAAAAATGGGTAATAATCTGAATTTATAATTCATGAGATATCCTGATAATGTAAAATAAATCAACTGCTGTGTGGTCCTTTAATGAAATACTATTTATATAGTGGGCTGTGACCACTATGGCCTTTGAGCCATATCTGGCCCACCATCTGTTTTTGCGAATAATGTTTTATTGGAGCAAAGATATAACCATTCATTTCCATAATATATGGCTGCTTCCACCCTACAACAGCTGACTTTAACAGTTGTAACAGAGACTACATGACCTGCAAAGTCTAGAATATTTGGCCTTTTACTATCTATCCTTTCCAGAAAAAAGTATACTGAGCTTGCTTTATAGAACTAAAGCTATATGAACCAGGGTGAACCTATCATGAAAACTAACTGTTGAGAGAAAAGTTTAATATATACATTATTATACCTTTTTTTATGGAATTTGAGAGCATGTCACAGCAAAAATATATAAACATAATACTATGGCACAATATTGTTTATACATATGTGTATGTATACTAAAAAATGCATGTATATATAGTAAAAGTATAAAACCATTTATGAGAACGTTGTACTCTAAATTTGTCAGAGAGGAGAGAATGAAAATGGGCAGGAGAATGTAAAGGACTTTTACTATTTTCTTTAAAATAAAATATATGTTTGACATGCTCCTAAGTATAAATATAGTAGACTCTCCATAACCAGAACTGAAGCAACCAGAACTCTCAAACAATCAGCAAAATATTTTTGCCAGTTACTTGGAACTTTGTCAGTTTACTGAGAGTGCAGGTTGCTTAAATTCCAGTTAATAGAGAGTCTACGTATATTTATCCAGCTTCTACCAATCCCCGTGGTGCTGGTTAACTGAGAGTCTACTGTATTTGTGCAAACCTTCCCATGGGTCCACCAATCTTTAGTTATATTACTCTACTTCCCTATATTTGAAATATTTCATAATTTGAACTTTCAATTTAAAAATTGCCTCTACCTATTTAGAACCATTTGGTTTTCCTGTTCTCGTTTTCATCATCTGATTTTTTTTCTTAAACCAACTATTCAGACTTTGATGCCTATTGTAATGCTAGCTTAGGGGTTTGGGTGTGAAATCTAAGCTAGTAATAACTACCATTTATTGAACATTTATTATGTGCTTGGTGCTAGGTAAGCAATTTTTGTTTATACAGTATACTCATTTAATCTTTCCATAAGAATGTTACCATCCCAGATTTAAAAAATAAGGAAACTAAGTCTCCATGATTTATGAAATTACTAAATAAACTGGGTAACTTGCCCGAGAAACTGCAGCAAAATGCCAATAGGCTGGTTTGGGTTATTCCAGCAAATGCAAACTGTGTTCGCTGCATTTGGTGTCCCCCTTACACTGCATGGTCTTTACAACCTATAGCTTAAAAGTACAAGTTGAAGAAAACGTACCTTTTCTTCTAAAATCCACGAAGATCCAGTTTGGTCTCAGGGAGAAGTCTTGCACAAGAGCTGAGGTGGTAGGAGAGTCAGCAGAACTAGGAATAGAAGGCCAGCTTCAGGGTTTGTATTAGGCAAAGATGCTCAGCACTTAAACACTGCTGTTCTCAAAACTGTGTGTGTGTGTGTGTGTGGGGGGGTCTGTAAAGTGAAATAGTTTTGAATGACTTGATAAGCTACTTGTATTTATTTATTTTTTTTTATTTTTTTTCTTTTTTCATGGCTAAATAAGCTACTTGTATTTAAAAATCGTTATCTATCTATATCTATCTATCTATCTATCTAATCTCTATTAAATGTATGTATTTATTTATTAAGCTTATTGGGGTGATATTGGATAATAAAATTATGTAGGTTTCAAGTGCACAATTCTATAATACATCATCAGTATATTGTATTGTGTGTTCACCACCCAAAGTCAAATCTCCTTTCATCACCATTTATTTATTTATTTATTTATTTATTTAAAGATTTAGTTTATTGATTTTTAACAGACAGAGAGAAACAGAGAGAGACAGAGAGAAGTGGGAGGGCCCAGAGCAGTCTCCATAGTTGACATTAAGTTTCCATATAATTTCACTCCACAGGTGGGCACAGGACTGTGCAGGGCAGGAACTGGGCCAGGAGCCTCCCACATAGGCCCCAGCAAGAACTGAACTGGGGGCACACCCCAGCTCAGCATGTGGGTCCGCCTGGGCCAGAACTGGGATTCGATTCTTGGTCCCCGGGGCTTCAAAACGAGCACGTAACCCGCTAGCCATCCCAGCTTTCCCCATCACCATTTATTTGATTCTCTTTACCTTTTCCTTTTCCTCCTTTTCCTTTGGTAAACCCCTAGCCAACAAATGTGTGTTGAGGGCCTACTGTGTGTCAGTCACTGTTGTGTGCTTGGCATGCAGAGATGCACAGTATAAACACAGATCCCCCTGAACATGTGGAGTTGGCATTCCAAAGGGAAAGAAAACAAATACAGCAAATAAGTAAGGGTTTCAAACACTGTTCAAAAAAAAAAAAGAAAGAAAAAGAAAAAGTAGGATAGCAAAAAGGAGAATCTAGAGTGTTGAGGTGGGGGAGTAGTTGAGATATTGAATAGGTCAGATCTGAGCAAGGACTTAAAGGAGAAGAGGGAATGAGCGATGAGGGAATAACTGAAAGAAAGGGCTTTTTAATAAGGGGACCAACTAGACAGAGTCCCTCAGGTGGAAATGTCTTGCCTTCCAGGAATAGCAGGCAGGCCTTATGTGGCTTTAGAGTGACAAGGGAGAGAATAGTAAGAGGTGAGATCCCTTGGGCTTTGGAGAGCACTGTATAGGTCCTAGAAGTTACTTTTGGGCACATGGAAAGCCACTGAAGACTTTTGGATGGAGGAAAAACAAGGTGTGTCGTGTTTTAAAAGCATCATGCTGGCTGCTTGGTTTAGAGTAGACTGTAGGGGTATAGGGAGAATGGGAGAATAGTACACTAACCAGGATAAAAGAAGATGGTGGTTGGTACCATGATACCAGTAACGGATGTGGTAAGGAGTTGTCAGATTATGGATCTATTTTAGACATGGAACCCAAAGAGACTGGATGTGGGCATGAGAAAATGAAGAGTTCCAAATAACTGGAAACATGGAGTTGCCATCAACTGAGATGTGTGGGCTGTGTGTGATGTAAAGATTTTAAAGATTCAGCTTTGGACATTTTTGAGATTTCAGTGTCTATTAGACGTCCAAGTGGAGACAATTGTATACATGAATTCAGAGTTCAGTTTGGGCTAGGAGTCTGAGCTAGAAATGTAGAGAGGCCAGAGAAATTTGGGACTTAGATTAATGTTTTCTCTCATTCTTCATTATCATTTTGATATAGGATATTTGGCAAAACCTAGGCAGTTGGGGACGGGGGTGGGGGTGGGGGGGCAGCAATCTTGGTAGTCATGACATCCATGCCTTGGAATGAAGCATAGAAATGGGATGGTCAGGTAACAAAAGTGTGAAAGATGATGCCCATACCTAAGAAATGCAACTATAAGCCTTGGGCTTCTGTTGCCCATCTCTAAGGAATGTAAATGTAACCTTGGAGGAAGGTATGGGATATTAAAAAATAATAATAACAAAGGACTCCAAGGCTGGCAAAGAATCCCATCAACCAGGCATATCATCTGGAGATAAATGTTAACAATAAATCCTAGAACTTTGGTGGTTTGTTTCAAAACTCACCTAAGTGGATTATCCAGGCATGTGAACTGAAAGATAAAGCAGGCCTTGGGTAAAACAAAGGGTGTAAAAGCAGTGGCTTGCCATCATAGCGCGGGCATTCCAATTTCAGATGTCCCCTCTCGTCAAAGAGCTTTTCTTCTTTCAAGGGACAGTTCCACTTTCGGGTGCCCCTCTCATTAGAGAGTTTTCTTTCTTTCCTTTATTAATAAACTTTGCTGCTGCACCTTTCCTGTGGAGTCTGTGTTCTCATTCTTCAAGTTCGTGAGACCACAAACATCAGACGCCATCGTTCACAATTGTTTCCCACATCAATTTCTCCCATTAATAGAAATAGACAGTACAGGAGGAATTTTTTTTTTACCTTACTTTCCTAAAATTAGCAGTTTGATTTGAGAAATAATAACTATTTCAACAAGAGTTGCTTTAAAGAACAAACAAACAAAAAACCTAAAACAAACAAAACAAAACAAAACAAAAATTAAAAACTGTCTTGATATTGGATCGTGGTAAGAAAAATTAGAATTATTGGGCAGCCAGTTTATGTGACAGATGCAATACTGAAAGCGTCGGGTAATTCAAAACTCATGACATTCAAGACTTATCCTGCCAAAGAATGACAGGTATTTTGTTTTACCAGCTGAAGTGGTGGCTCCAAAAGGCAACAGTGAGCACAGTTTGCAATTCACTTTGTCCCTATCTGTACAGAAGAAACTCTTCTGTGTTTCTACTTCACACTCACACATTTCTGACATCGGCTGTGTGAGTTTTTCCATACACCAACAATTTTCTGTGACACCCGCTGCATGTCCTATGATTCAATTCAGTTCTGACACTAATTGGAGTTAGTGCAGGCCACACAGGTTAGTGGCCAGGCCTCACAAAGTGCTCTCGTCACCTCAGATGCCAGTTGCATGTCCCGGGTTGTTACCTGTGTGCAGACCAACTGGTTATAAATCAGAGTTTTTTGCAGCTCCCTCCTCAGGGTCTGTCACTTGCTAGACCAGCTCACAGAATTCAGGCAAACATGTGCTTACATTTGTTGGTTTATTATAGAATACAGGACATGGTAAAGGAGCCAGGAGATCAGCCAGATGGAGAGTTCTGGGGGGGTCCTGTGCACGGGAGATTCTGTCTCCATGGACTTGGGGAGGCAGCCTCCTGGCACGTGGGCCTGTTCAACCAGGCCAGAAGCTCTCCAAACCTCAGACTGGGATTTTTACAGAGGCTTCATCAGTTAGGCATAAGTAGTCATTAATTCAATCTCTAGTCTGTCCTCTTTCACGAGGAGAAGGAGGCTGAAAGTTCCAAGCTTCTAATCAGGGCTGGGTCTTTCTGGTGACCACCCCCCATTCTGAAGCTATCCAGGAGCCCACCTGGAATCGCCTCATTAGAACAAATGGTTCTCTTATCACGGTGGAAATCTCCAGAGCTTTGAAAGCTCTGTGTCAGGAACTAGAATCAAAGACCAACTATTAGGACAAAAGATGCTTGTCAGTGCTCTAATCACTTAGGAAGTTACAAAGGTTTTAGGAGCTCTGTGGATAGAAACAAGGACATATTTTATATGTATTTCTATTATTTTACACAATATTTTGAAATCTCATGTTTCCTTGAATTTTATATGAAGGAATTAGCATTTTTAAAAATTCAGATTTAATAACATTTGAAAATTCAAATCTACATAAGCTCATTTCATAAGCAGTCAAATTGACATAAAGTAAACTCGTTTCATAAGCAGTCACCTGAAGACATTAAGAAGAGATTTAGCCCAACTTGTAGAGCTGCCTTATGATTTCTATTCTCCTTCTTTCTCTCAAAATATTGGAAGGCCTGATTTTTTCAGCTTGGCATTTGGTTGCCAAAATAAAGACAATATTTCCAAGCCTGCCTTGCAACTGGAAGTTGCCATATGGTTCTTGATTTTTCCCGTCTGGCTTATTTCATTTTGCATGATGATCTCAAGTTTCATCCGTGTTGTCATAAATGCCTGTATTTCATCTTTTCTTATGGTTGAGTAATTGTGTAAACATACCTCAACTTCTTTATCCAATCCTCTATCAAAGGACACTTTGACTATTTCCATGACTTGGCCACCATGAATGGTACACTCATATGTGAAATATAAAAATGAAAGCAACACAGAAACACAAACTCATAGACACAGTCAATAGTTTAGTGATTACCTGAGGGTAAATGGGAGGGGGACTCAAATATATGGTGATAGAAAGAGAACTGACTCTGGGTAGTGAACACAAAAAGCAACACACAGACAATGTATTATAGAATTGTACACCTGGAACCTATGTAATTTGTATTAACCAGTGTCACCCCAACAAATTTAACAATAAAACAAAACAAAACAAAAAAAACAGAAGGTGCCATATGATTGTTTTGCCAATGGGATGTGAATAGAAATAATGGGTACAATTTTCCGATTGGGCCTATTGTTCTCTCTTCCTCCATCTTGTTCGTTGGATCATGACCACGACAGACAACTGTTTTGATCCATTCAGATAAAGGAAATACCATGTGGATGGTGAGCAAGAAGACCGAAGGAGGCTGGGTTTCCCAATGATGTCCTGTGGTAAAGCTGCCACCAAAGCTCTGCTCTGCTATTTTCAATCTGTTACATAAAACGAGAAATAACATCAAGGATTTTGTTTACCCACTGTTATTTGGAGTCTTTAGAACATGCAACCTGTATTTTAATTAATGAGACTAGATGAAATGTTTACTATTCCAAGGTATAAAAACACAAAGGACATTTGCTTGAGGTAGCATGGCTTAGCACAAAAGTCACAGACTTTGGCTTGGCAACAGACAACCTGGATTTGAATTCTAGCCTCTCTAACTACCAGTTGCAAGAACATGGCAAAGTTATTCAAATTATGATACTCAATATTTATCTACTAAACAATGGCAAACAATTTAAAGATAAAATAACCATAGGCTTCTGTAGAAAATGAGATCATGAATGTAAAGTACTACAACCAAATAGGAATAATATCAATTAGGTCTTTCCTCTATCTCTTTCTTCATATATTAAACTGCCTACTCTAGTCCTCTACTTACAAGTCTGGTCAATATTTCAAACTCAATGTGCCTACACTGAGCTTCTCTCTCATAAATTTGCTCCATCCATGGAGTTCTTCATCTCACATTTTGGTGATTTCATCTTCCATTTGTTCAAGGTCAAAAATCCTGAAAAGTCATCCTATATGACTTTTGCTTCTCATACCTCACATTAACTTGTCAGGAAATTCTGTTGGTTTTACCTTCAAAATAGATCCAGAATCTAACCTCTTTACCACATCCACTGATATCCGCTGGTCTCAGGCACTTAGACAACCTAACCTAAAAATTTCATAGGCATAGTCCCAGTAACATGGGCTATATGATGTTTACCAATTAGACATTAAGGAATTTGTTACATTAAGAATGACTTTAATTTAATTGTACATATACACATATATACATGAGTATCTGAGAGTTGTGCACCATAGTTTTGCCTTATAATTTAATTTACAGCACTTTGCAAATGCTCTGTTTTGCTGAAACACAAGTGGATGCTAAGTGGCATGGATTTTATTGTACTCTTGGCACATCCTGCACATTGTAAATTAATTAGTCTGTTTTTCAGTTTTATTTTTAAGAAGTAATTGTTTGCAGCTGTTTGATGCATTCATCTCCCTTCTGGAGGCTTCATTTCCATACTTTTAAAAATGAAACTAGCTGGAAAGAGGGCAGATTCGGTATTCTGACATTTATCCAACCTAAAGTGATTTCTAAAAGTATCAGAGTGAGGCCCTCTCTCGTGATCAGAATAGAATTTTATTTGTCTCTCTCTCCTTATGTTCATTTCTTTTTATTCCAAAAAGAGGAGCAATTCTGGTTAGGTCATGTCATGTCTGTAGCTTCGACCACTGATCAAGTGAATTTAAACAGTCTCTTAAATAAATCACCAAGGTTCTACTTACTTTCTTCGGCAAAAGTCAAATCCTAGTGCATCTCATTAAGAACATCCTGCATAATTCATCTAACACATCCAGCAGTTTGAACCATCTCTTTCAAGTTTGTTAATTTTTGGCTTCTACTCATCATTGATCAGTTGTTTTCTCATTTATTTCCCTCCAGGAAAGGCAAATGTTTCTGTATCATTGATGAAGTTAATTTTTTGTATGGGATTTCTTTAAACATCAGGGTACACAGTTCTACAGAACAGTGAATGATGGTGGAAGGAAGAGCGATGCTGAAGATGCCCTCTGAGGAGGCTGCAGCAGTTTGGTAGCAAAAAGGCACCACCACCATCCCCTAGGAGTTTTAACTGCCTTTCCTAAAAATGTTTTGTACCCAGCTTCAAATAATCCTTTGTTTCCTTTTAAGAATGCTTTTTTTTTAAAATAAATTTTTATTTTTATTTTATTTTTGACAGAAAGAGAGAGATACAGAGACAGAGAGAGAACTGAACTGTGGGAACTCCCCAGTTCAGCATGTGGGTCCTCCTGGGCCAGAGCCGGGATTCGATCCTTGGTCCTCGGGGCTTCAAAGTGAGCACTTAACCAGCTGAGCCATTCCAGCTTTCCCAAGGAATGCCTCTTAAAATAAAAGAACCTCATTGCCTACAATCTGATGGTGCAAAAGACCAAGATTCTAGAATCAGCTAGATCCAGGTGCACATGTGGGTCTTGGACAAGGTTAAATTACCTCTCTGAGCCTCAATGTTCTATCTTTAATTTAGAACAATGGTAACCAGTTTAGTGTTACTATCAGTATTAACATGATTTTATATGTGTGTGTGTGTATGTATATATATATGCTACAGCATAGTTGGTTTCAACAAACATTAATGACCTCTATAGATATGAGTATTATTTAAGTAGGAGCATTACATCAATATTTCACAAATAAGAGTGAAACTCCAGAATTGTTGAAATTAGGGAATATATCATACTATGAGAGTATATGAATCACATATGTACAGTTTAAAGAATGGAAAAATGAATACAGTATGTACTCTATGCCTAACTTTTCTCATTCAACACAATGCTTTTTGAGATTCATCCATATGGATTGAGTATTTCTTAATGAAATATTTTGGATATTTACATTGACTTACCTTTATAATAAACTGAGCTGATTAAATATACTGGTATTTCTTACTGATTTACTCATTTCTCTCATTTAACATTTTCATATTTGAGAAGATAAAGACAAGGCATAGGGGACACTCTCATTTCCATTCCTTTCTTTACTCTAGTGGTTTCCAACATTTTTCCACTTGTGTACCCCTTTTAAACCCATTTCTATAGATTGTATTCCTTGTTTTTCAGAACAGCTGTTTTTAAGTACTGACACTTCTGTTCCATGCCTATCTTAATGTAAAACTGTGAAAATGAGGTACTAAGTTAGGAAAGAAAAATTACTACACTAGAAGGACAAACCACAGATTTAATTTTATAATATTTGCAACACAGTTAAATATTGATAACAAAGATTAGTATTTAACAGACTTTTAACTTATTATTAATAATATTTATTTGTGTTATCTGAAAAGTCTGTAATAATTGTTGTACAGATCACCAGCTGATTAAAACTTCCTTAGTGAGATCATTGAGCTTGCCTAGATGCATTCAGTTTCTTGAAATCAGGCTCAAAAGAGTCAAGATACAGTGCTAAATCTGGACTTGCATTAAGCTTGTTGCAGTACTTATGTTTTATGAAGGTGTAAGAAGAAAAAGCTCTCTCCACTAGTTCAATATTAGTAAATGGCAAGGGGTATTTGAGTGCCTTTTCACTAAGCTACTCATATTCCTCACTGACATCTACCCAGAAGGTAATAAGCATGCTTTCTTTTGAAATCAGAATTTAAAGAAGAATCTGTTGAAAGTTTGATTAATGGCTTTTTCATTGATAGTTTAGATTCTCTGAAGAATTTTTCATTGAAGGCATCTGCAATCCAGTTGCTTTCTTTTCCATGTTGAAGGAAGTACTTATATTATAAAAGGATACTTTAAGACCTTCCAAGTGACTTATAATATTCTTTTTTATGTTTTGGGATAGGTGCAAGTCATTCTCAGATAACAAGTTGTGCAGAGTTTCAAAAACCTTAGGCTGACCTCTTTCAATACACACTTTCCAAAAGTCCAGTTTTTAAATCATTTTTTATTTTGACTCAGCTTTTTAGGTAATTAAATATAGTGATTGAAATGTTGTGAAGTCCCAAGTTGAGTTTGTTTATTTCTAGAAAAATATCTGATAAATATACAAGACTTTGAAACCAATCACTGTCCTAAAACTT
>PVKE010051255.1:0-10699 GCA_004027555.1 Craseonycteris thonglongyai
CAGTTAAAGACTGACTTGGAAATATGTGACTGCTTCTCTCTGCAATTTGACGAGTCAACAGATCTATCAGACACCGCACAGTTGGCAGTTATGGTGAGAATGGTATTTAGTAACTTCACAGTAAAAGAGGAGCTGTTGCAAATATTACCAATGAAAGGACAGACGAGAGGTGAGGATATTTATAAAACTTTCAGAACATTTTTATGTTTTCTTTTATGTTTTTTAAAATGATTTTATTATACGTGTGTTTTTTATTTACTTTGTATTACATTTTGTATATATGTTTCTTTGTGTGTATATAATTTGTACAATAAATTTATTATTTTAAAATTATTTTTGTTTATTATTTTTTATTCTTGTTCAATAATAAATATCCTTAGAAATAGCTGGTGTCCGCTGCCCTACCGATATTTTAGAATGCGCCCTAGGGTATAAAAAGGTTTGGAACCCCTGGGATAGGGCAGATATGGTAGTAACCATGTATGGTGTCAGATGGGCACCAGATTGTTAGGGGGATGACTTCGTAAATTATATAAATGTCTCATCACTATGTGTACACCTGAAACTAATATAATATTGTATATCCAATGTAATTGAAAAGTTAAAAAATCGTAAAAAAAAAAAAGTGACATACAGTGATGCCTTGGAATTCAAATTTAATCTATCCCAGAACCCTGTTCAAGTTCCAAAACTATCAAGTTCCAAGATGAGTGGACATTCAGATAAAGATATGGGCCGTAAAGTCAATACATCCCACGCAAACAACGATTTGGCGTTCAGATTCCAAAGCAGTGTTGGGAGTTCAAGGCAAAATATGCTTGATTTTTTGGTTCAGATTCCAAGTTGTTCGAGTTTTGGAGTGTTTGGATTCCAAGGTATCGCTGTATATTTGCAAGGAAGGCCAGGTGCCCAAGTAAAAGTGAATGGACTTAATAGAAGAAAGTTATCCAGAACTGAAATAACAGCTGAATGTATAGCTTACAAGTATATACTGTTTTCCAGTTAAAAAAAAAAAAAATCAAAATATCAAGTGAGTAAGATTATTCCTTGTGAATTTACAGAATGAAATGCACCATTATTTCTTTTTCTGATTAAAATAACACTTACATTTTGAAATATGCTTTACCAAACCAATTTTGATGGTATTCTCCAATCATAGCTCCCTCAGTGCTTGGTGGGAGAAGATCACAGGGCTAGTTCATTCAGAGTATGTAACCCTCTGACTATGCTGATAGCTCCATATGGGAAGTGACCCTCACACCAACCAGAGACCTCAGGATCTATTTCAAGGCAGAGCTAGGAGAGAATAGCTTTTCCTTTTTCTGGTGCTAAACCTTGAGAATATGTGCCTAGAACTGCTTATAACCATCTCTCTTAATAAGTCTTCAATTCAAAACAATGAATTCAGCACAGAGCACAGGATAGATACAAATAAGAAAAACCTGATAGCATTTGAGTACTTATTCCAATCATCTTTAACAGTAAAAATATTCTCACCCTTCCCAGTTCATTGGTGTGAGATTCCAAATACCATTTTTTGTTGTTGTTCATGTCAGTTCAAATTTAACTTTGTTATTTTCATTGAAAGTTTCCTGATTAATGCATTAGACTTCAATTAAAAAAAAAAAGGACTCGTATGGCTTTTTGATATAGATTTAAAAACAAACAAACAAAAAACAATTCACTTATCAAGAGTAAAAAACATGTCCTCAGACTTTTGGACATTACAGTTTACTTCTTACTAGACGTAAAAATGACCTCTACAAGTTCTGATTTCTGAGTGGATAAGGGAAAAATTATAAATCAAGATTTTAGATTTATTTAATCATTTTGAATATAAAAAAAAGTAAGGATTAACATTCTTAAACAAATTAGTAAATATTGCGAACATAAATTCTTAAAGATCAACATGATAGAAGAATCAAATGAAAAACTAAATATATCACAGACAAAAACAAAACTTGGGGATGGAGACAATATATTATAAAATGATTGGGAGTAAAAACTGAATACTGTGGACTATAGAATTATTTAGTTATGGTAAAATAAGTTTGTTACTTATGTTTAAAGAAAAGAAAGAAAACAGTAGACCCTGAGAGAAAAAAATGCCATATGAAAATAATAATGTAACTGCAATAAAATAGACCAAAATTCCAGCAGTACAATAAAAGTCAAAGGGTAGGAAAAGAAATCAAGTGAGTGTATGGACTAATTTCCTCCTCTTTTAGAAAAGGAATTTCATATATAATGTTCAATTTTAAAATTAAAATGTATAAAATGAAGATATTAGTATATTATTTAAATATAAACATAACTATTAAAAGCAGTAATAAAAAATACAATGTGATTTTCAAGTTAAGAGAAGAAATGGGAGTGGAAGGAAGAAAATAGGAAATATAGCAGATTATAGAAAAGAATAAACAATAGTAAGATGTGCTAAAATAAAAGTTTAAAACACAAAAGAATTGTTAGTTAATGTTAAATATAATATTGGTAAATGTAATTGAGATAAACTCCCCTATAAAAATATGTACTAAGTTTGTATTAATCAAAAAGAAAGAGAAAACTAGGTCATACAACAGATCCTACATACCAAATATATAATATCTAAGATAAATGAATCATAATACTCAAAGTAAAAGGAAGATAAACATAAACCAGGCAAATGCTAATGCAAGGAAAGCTGACAGCTCTATACGCATATCAAACAAGTTTGAGTCGAGGAATTAGTGTATTAAATATGACAGAAAGAAGTATTTTCAATAATAAAGAATATAATTAAGTTAGTATATTGTTGTCATCATTCTTTAAGCCACAAATTAATATAACATTAAAACACAGACCCAAGACTGCAGGAGGTACAAGGAGAAATCAAAGATCGTGACTAGTAATAGGACATTTTTACCTCACTTTTCTCAACTCATAATAAACAAGTAGTAATCAAAATAATGTAATAATGATTAATATATTACATATATAAAATCTCTAATACATTATATCATATCTTCCAAGAACATTTACAAAAGTTTTCTATATTTTAATCTAAAAACATTACCATATATTCAAATTTAAAATGCTGTACCAGTGCACATAACATTTCCTGACCATGTTATAACACAATTAAAATTACAATACAACAGCAACAACAACAAAATTATCAGCTAATATAAGATGACATTTTTACTTCCAGTTTAGAGAGGAAATCAAGCCTGAGATAATGAAATATATAGACAATGGTTTATGATAGTAAAAATATTGTATATCAAAACCCATGGGTAGAAACTCAATTTGCATTCATTAGAAGATTCATATCTTTCTACATCATATCAAAAACAAAAATTAGAAGAAACTACCCAATTCAAAAAGGTAAAAAGTCACAAACCAGGAATGCAAAATGAGGCAAACATGACAAGTTGGAATTTGAGTTATTAATATAGAAAACAGCAGAACAAGCCAAAAGTACAAGAAGAAAAGAAAATTCGAGGGTTAGTTGCTCAAAAGAAAAACAAATGAAAAATAGAGAAACAATATTCATCATAATTAATAACAAACAAAATAAAACATCATTAGGCAATTACAATACTGACAGTCCCTGTGTAAACACACTTGAAAAAACAGCTTCATAGAAAAAAATAAACAACAAAAAAGAAAAATTAAAGGTCTCAAGTAGATTTCATAAAATCCATATATTAGTAATATCCCAAACCTAACAAAAGCAGCACATTAAAGAGAAACAGAAAACTCAATATTACCCAAGAATATGTATTCAAAACTCTCATGTTAAATACTAGCACAAAGGACTCTGTAATATATTAAAATAACATCTGTAACCACGTATTGTTTACAGAACAAGAATATTTTAAAATATGAAAATTTGTTTATTTGATTCCAATATTAACAGGTATAAATAGAAAAATTATAAAATCATCTCATTAGCTTATGCAAGGACATTTACTATAATTAAACATCTATTCTCAGTGAAAACAATAATACCAAATAGATAATTCCTTGACATATTAAACATGATTAAATTAGCAAGCTGCCATCATGAGGTCAAATCACAGAAAACTAGAAAGAGTCCCTTCAAAGTTAAGAAAACTATATGGACACCTACACTCAGTACTGTTATTTAACAATATTTTACAAGTACTAGTCTATACATAAACTCTGGAGAATTAGACAAAATATAATGAACACACAATGCAACATACAGATGATGTATTATAGAATTGTATACTTTAAACCTATATAATTTTACTAACCAATGTCACACCAACAAATTAAAAAAAGAAAAAAAAGAATACTGCCTTTATTATTGGCAGGATAATCATTTAATTTATCCATATAAGGACAATTTTGATAGTGGAAAGTAGCAGTAATAGACTATACAGCTTTGTAATGTTATTACAAAATAAAAAAGCATTATTAAACAAAATAAATAAATAGAGAAAATACAGAGCAGGAAAGCTTTTGCCTTACTTTATACTCATATTGACATGAATTTACAACTGGGAAATAAAGAAAAGTCACTGAAAAAAATGTATAGGAAAAATACATATTTAGTAAAGTAACTTGGTCAAAAAACTAATGTACAAAAGCTAATGGCTTTTTTTCTTATTAAAATATGACAGGATTCCATTATAGCAACAAAACCATGCCATCAGAAATAAACTTGTATGGCACTTGTAATGATAATGTAGAAAAAATTAAATGACCAAAGACATAAAGAAAGACTTATATAAATGTAAAAATATACTGTATTTTTGGAGGAAAAAGAAACTAGAAAAGCCCAATATTGTAAAATTATCCTTCTCAATTTTATGTAGAAATTCAATGTAATCTCAATCAAGATATTATCAAAGTTTGGAGAGGCCAGGATAGCTCAGCAGGTTGAGAGCTTGCCTTGCAACCGCAAGTTCCAGGGATCAAATCCCAACCCCAGCCCCAGTCTTGTGGAAACCCAGGTGCTGAACTGCAGCACAACTGATAAACATTGAGATGACACAGTAGCAAAGGTTCTTGCCTCCCATATGGGAGGCCCCCAGGATCAGTTCCTGCCCCCTGCAGCCCCACATCCACCTGCGTGGCATAAAACCATGTCACATTAATGATGTACAACTATGGAGATTGCTCTGGGCCCTCCCCCTTCTCTCTCAATCTTTTCCTCTCTCTCTCTCTCCCTTTTTCTCTCTCTCACCTTCTCTCAAACGATAAAAATAAATCTTAAAAAAAAAAGATATTAACCAAATGTTTTTTCCTTGGAACTATAAAAAAGTTGATACTAAATTTAGTCTAAATTTAAAATCATGGAGATATAATCAAAAATATTTTTCCAAAAAGAAATAAGGGCACAATACCCATTAAATTAGTAAAACTGGAAATAAATTCATACGAAAATGGTATTTTTGCTGGTGTGGGACTAGACAAATCAATGGAAGATACTATGACCTTCACCTAAAATTTTAAAAATATAAAAAAATAGTATATATTAAAATGTAATCCAAGTCGATGGGAGAAATGATATATCATTAATTATTTTTTTGATACTACTGGCCAGTATTGGTAATAGTAAAGTGGGCTCAGATATAATTTTGGCTCAGTAATTAAACTAAAATAAATTTGAAATGTAGTAAAGGTTTAAACTTTTAAATATGAAAAATAGAATGAAGGTACTAAAATAAAATACAGGAGACTTTATCTTTTTTATTATAGAACTAGAAAGAACCCTGATCATGATTTCATATAGATAGAGAGAAATCTTTGTGGGAAAGAAATAAGTAATGTAAATAAATAAGTAATGTAAATAAAGTCAAACTTTCCTTAACATAGAAAAAGATTTTCAATATCAAAAAGAAAAAATGATAATAAATAAAAATGTACATAGAACATAAAGAGATAGTTTATAGAAATGTATACATATGAAAAGATGTTCAGCTTCATTCATATTTAAATAAACCATTTTAGACAATCATTGTTTTAATAGATTGATGTGATTAAAAAACTATAATAGAGCTGGCAAAAGTCTAGGCTAGAAATAGATACTCTCCTATACTATTGGGGAGAGTGTTAATTAGCATGTGCGTCTTTTTGGAAGGATAGTTATTGATGTCCATCAAAATTTTAAATGCTTGTACCTTAATCCAGCATTTCCTCTTCCAAGAACAGTTTCCTACAGATATAGCGGCAAAAGTTTCCTAGACTACACAGGTGTGTTCATTATTGCAGTGTTTATGGGTGAAAAAAAAATGGTTAAATTAAAAACCCCTCAATGATTATCAAGAAAAGAACTGGGTAAATATATAATGGTACACATTGTTAGAGGAGGTTGTAGAAAGAATGTGACCATAGTGGACTCTCCAACTGGGTTCTGTCAGTCAATGGCTTTTTAATCCCTCTGTCTTTGGGATGTACCTTCTGCCCACCTTTCCCTCAATGGGAGCCCTTTTTGGGGACATAGCCTTGAGAGAGCAAGATGTTGAGACAACCTAGAGTCCGGGGGTGGCGAACCTATGGCACGCATGCCCAAAGTGGCATGCGGAGCAATTATTTCGGCATGCAGAATTATTGTTTTTTGTTATAAAAACATCCTATGCCTCTTATAGACATAAAAATAATCGATACCGCTATCTCACTCAATGGGTTGGCACATGAGTCGAGCGAGTATCCTCTTATTTTATAAACTTTGGCACTCAATCACCAAAAGGTTCGCCACCCCTGATCCTAGACCGAATAGGGGACTGAACCCAGCTCTGTCCTCCATATAAACTTTTAAGATTTGGAGGACAGGTGTAGAGATCTAGTTAGTCTGTGGCCACCAAATGAAACCTCATATGTAAATTCCCTTGCTTATTAAACCTGCCACTACCAGTTTGGAGGGCTCTGCCTCTTTTTCCATTCCCCACTCCCTGCCCTAGATGGGTTGGGGGCCCGTTTCAGATTTCACCTGCGACACTCGAGAGGATGTGAACTAACACATCTTTCAATATTATGTTCTTTCAAAGATATCTTAAAAGAGGTATATCTATACGTACTGATAAGAAAAAGTATCCAAGTATATTAAGTGTAAAAATGCCAGTTGTGCAGTATTGGTAAAGTTATTTAATTTGTATAAAAGTATATGTAGCCTGTACTATTTTACGTAGTATATATAACACAATGCAATCATATGATACAAATTTGTATGTATATAGAAAATGTTTTTCAAGAAAGCTGACAAAAAACTATTAACAGTAGTTAATAGGATGTAGTAGTTAGTAGGATGTAGAGGGAGACGAGATTTTTCATGTGAATATTCTTCTATACTATTTGATTTTATTTTTACCGTGAGGCTACATTACTTTCAAAAAACAGTAGAGCATCGTAGTTCAGAATTTACATTGTGGACCTGGATTATCTAGTTTCAATTTCTGATTTCATCATTTACTAATTGTGCGGCCTTGGGCAAATTATTAATCTCTCAGATCCTCTATTTTCTAATTTGTGAAATAGTAATAATTGAAAATAGCAACAATAATACAAACCTCATAATGCTGAGGTAACAATTAAATTAGTTTAACTCAAAAGATGTCCTAGAAATACACTCACTGAGAGGCTCAAATGTTAGCTATTATTATTATTATTATATTATTATTATCATTATTATAACTACTTTAAAATTTTTTAATAAAATTTACATATAGTCAAGGATCCAGATTTAGTACACCATTTCATTAGTTTTGATAATGCATACACCAGTCTAACCACTACCTCAATTAAGATATAGACTATTTTCCTCACCCCCTAAAATTCTCTTATACAATGTAGTGTCAATTTGTACCCTTCATAGGAACATGTTATTCTGATGTCCATAATCAAATGAGTTTTGCCTATTCTTGAACTTTGCATAAATAAAATAAATATATATTATTTTGTTTCTGGCTTTTTCTGACATAATTCTTTTCAGATTAATCTATACTGTTATATATCTATAGTTTTGACTTCTGTCCTCTCTTTGGTAGCATCCCATTATGTAAATAAATCCCATATTTATTTTATCTAGTTTCTCAGTAATCATTGAGATATTTCCATTTTGGAGCTGTTATGGATAAAGATGCTATAAACATCATTGGTGGACATTAATATGTGTTTATATTTGCTCTTGCTTACTGAAGAGTGGAGTGGAATTACTGGCTGCATTCAACAGGCATGTTTTCCATAAACAATATATGAGAATTCCAGTTTCTCAGATACTGACCAACATTTGGTGTTAGCAATTTTGTTTTGTTATTTCTTATTATTCGCTGCTTGTTTGGTTTTAGTCATTTTGCTGAATATGAAATGATATCTCATTGTGGTTTCAATTTGCGTTCCTCCTGTTAACTAATTAGCGAGAGCATTATTTCATGTGCTTTCTGGCCATTAAAATATTTATTTCTGCAGTGTTAAGTCTTATGGCCAATTTTATGGGTTGTCTTTTTGTTATTTTATAGGAGTTCTTTTCATATTCTAGATATTCAAGGGGTGTCAAAAAATTATACAGCCATATAACATGAAAAATAGAGGCATTTATGGATGGATTTTTTTTTGGACAGCCCTCATATATTACTAGATAAATTTATATATACTGCAAATATTTACTTCCCTTATGTAGTAATTCTATGCTATTATAAATAATTTTTCCATAAAGATTTACATCAAAATATTTGTGAATATATTTCCTTTCTCTTGGGTAGATATCTGGTAGTGGGATTCTGTGTCACATGGAAAGTGTGTATTTAACTTTGTGAGATAGTGCCATGCTGTTTTCCATAATGGTTCTATCATTTTTCAATCCCACCAGCAAGATATAACAGTTCCAGTTGTTCCACATCATTGTTTACACTTTCTATTGTCAGCCCTTTTGACCTTAGCCTAGTCACAGTAGATGTACCCATATATTGGTATCTCACTGTGGTTTAAATGTTCATTCCCATAATGACTTGAAGAACTTTTCATGTGCTTATTGCTCATTCTTACATCTTCATTTGTAAAGTGTCTGCTAAAACCATTTGCCCATTTTAAATGGTACTGTCTGTCTTATTGTTGAGTTGGAATAGATATTCTGCATATATTCTAAATTGCAGCCCTTAGATACAGGTTGTGTGGCTATTTCTAAGTCAACAGCTTGCCTTTTAATTTTTTTAATTGCCTTTAAAATAGCAAATGTTTGTAATTATGATGTAGTGCATATTTTTTTCTGTTATAGTTCACGCTTTTAGTATAATGTTTAAGTTTATGTGATTTATTCCCTTTGACATGATTTGTAGTTGTCAATACACAGGCCATGTGAAAAAAATTTAATTTATTACTGAGCATTTTATTTTTCTTGGTGCCATTATAAGTGTAATTGATTTTTTAACGTTTCTTTTACTAAGTATTCATGGCAAGTGTATAAAATACAATTGATAGATCTATACTTACCTTGCCTATGTAACCTTCACTATTCACTTATTAAGATCTGTAGCATATTAGTAGTTTATTGCTTTTTGCTTCATATATAATCATGTTCTCTTCAGAGACTTTATTTGTTCTTTTTCCATATTTATAATTTTTTTTTTGTTTCTTTATCTTGCCAATTTCACTGGATAGAACTGGTAGAAGAATGTTGTTTAAAATATCAACTGGTTCTGATGTTATATGTAAACCATTGAGCCTTTCATTGTTGAGTATGTTAGCTATAAGTTTTTCAGAGATGCCCTTCATTGGGCTAAAGAAACATCCTTCTACTGTTTGCTAAGCATTTTAATTTTTTTAAATAAATATTAAGTTTTTGAAATGCACTTCTGCATCTATTAAAATTATTACATATTTTTTCTGCTTTATTCCATTAATGTGTTAAATTACACTGATCAATTTTTGGCTGTTAAATCAACCTTGTGTTACTTAAGAAAACCCAATTTTGCCAGATGCAGTATCCATTCTTTATATCATTGGGTATAATTTACGTAGACTGACCATGTGTACCATTTAAAATAGTAATGTTTTTTTCACATTTTCTGATTGTCCTTGTCATTTTGATATACACATCAATTTTGTCAAATTTTAAATGTTTTGTAAAGAACTGAATGCGGGTTATTTAGCATAAAGCTCTATGCTAGTCAATGAATACAGTAAACCCGCTAGTGTGATGAAAGAGGAAGTACCATTTACTTTATCCAGTCAGGGCCAGGCTTCTTGAGCTAGCAGCAATCAGCTGCTGCCCTTTGTTTGTCTGCAGCTGTGGGGACTTCAAGAGGTGGTCGCTAAGCCCCATTCAGCGAGACAGGAGGGTCTTGATGCACATGAACTCTGAATGGGCTCATCTAGCTGTTTGCTTCCATCAGGTTAGGAGTGTGGGATGCAGGGAGTTCGAGTCTTAATGTTATTTCTACCACCATTCTGCCCATAGAGATTCTTTCTGTTGTACATTCTGTTTGATCCAGACTTTTCAAACTTGTATTTTGGTTCAACAGGCTGTTAGCTAATTTTTTTATTACAGTGGAATTCTGGTGAGACATTAGCATAGACTAGCTTGTGATGGCAGTCTGGTGTTCTTTGAATTTTTTTTTTTTTTTGGTGTGTGTTCAGTATTTTTTGTAGTCTTGTCACTGCAATCCTGCATTGCAGTGTTCAGTGTGGTACACCATAGAATTTTTTTACTGCTCATGTGATATTTTATAAATATTATATACATGTATATAAA